>JAABKJ010006413.1:0-21995 GCA_011634705.1 Andricus grossulariae
GCAAAATTCAAGGACTTTTCCAGGTTTTTTCCAGGTAGAGAAAAATTCAAGGATTTTTCCAGGTTTTCAAGGATTTCAAGGACGCTAGACACCCTGATTAATATTCAAAGCCTAGAATTTTAGTCTTGCAACATTTTTTACATAGAATCTTTTATAAATGGAATAAAACAATTTGAAATTAAAATTTCAAGATTTCGCATTTACTTAAATTTATTTGAAATAAATCTTTCGTTCGATATCGTAATTTAAGAAAAAGTTCAAACTATGAAAACTGAAAAGCATTTCATTTGAAGTAATCAAAACTAAACTGAAAATTGAAGCACTCAAAGTGGAATTGATTTGAATTTTAAACATTTAAAATTAGAGCTTGAAAAAATGTTGATTCAGAGATTTTTAATTCAAACGATCAATAATTTATTAAATGCTATTGAACTGTACAATTTAAAATTCTACACCTTTATCAATCGAATAGTTCGAAATTGGAAATAGAAAGTTCCTCCTTTCATATGAATATTAGATATACAAAAAATGCCCTCTATCTACTCAAAAAATGTTCAAAAGAAAAAATTGGCATCTTGCAATTCAAAAAACTATTAGTAACCAAAATTTTCTCTCTTCCAACTCAGTAAAAATGTTCAAAACAAAAGAAATGAAATAATAATTTAATAATAATAGTATAATTAATTATCCTAAATAAGCGCAAGTTCCTAGAGGATTCTAAATCTCCAGGTCGTCGGTGTCAAGAAATGGGCGCCAGGTGGCGCTGGTGCAGCCGGTGACACAATGAGGGTCTCACATTTTGGACGAATTATGACCAGCCGAGCTTAAGACGGAGACTAATTACCAACCAAGTGCAGGCGAATTTCGAGAAAATGTCTCGTCAAAGTGGAAACTTGACTAAATTGGTCTCAAGTGCCTGACACCATTGTTTGATAAGTTTCGAAAGTTTTGCACTTGGGAGGAACATTTCAAATTTTCGATTTTCTTCACGTCCTTCGCATAACCTAATATTAGTTATTTTCTTTGAAAGTTAAAATAAATCATGTCAGAACCTTTCAAACTAAACTATTTTCCCAATACAAAGGTTTTAAATTTGAGGACTTTCAAAACTACTACAAAAGTAGAAGATTCCTATTTCTCAAGATTATAATTTTTAGGTTTTTTAAATTTATTATGCCTGTCTGAATAGTCTTCCGATAGGAATATTTTGATAGAACTTTTTTTGCTGTTGTCCGACATCAAATACAAGTAATTTGTGAAATAAAATCCAAGAAGCGAGCGCCTAAACGAAAATTAGAATTTTTTTAATTTTAAGAAATTTTTTTAAGTTACAGTGAAACTCGGATTTAGCTCCCCTGAATTTTGCCCTTCCAAGAATTGACGTCGCGTCGTGGGGATACGTGAGAGGCGTTTGTGTGTGGGGGGGGGGCGGTGTGCACTAAGGCGTGACAAAACAGAGAGAAAAACAGGAGAGAGACAAAATAGTTCCGAGTCTCTGGATTTAACGTCAAGGTCAGTCCTAAAACCGGCGCCAAATGAAGGTTCGACTCTATTAGACCTCTTTCAACAGCAGTATGCCAGTAATGATATTAGGATTAAACTTTGTTTAGTGTGCTCAACCAAAAAACACGAATTCGCATAAATTAAACCCAAAACGACGAATTTAAAAAAAAATTGTAGGATCATTAACCAAAACAAAATAAATTTCAAGTAATATGACGAGCTTTCTACAAATTAGGTGAATTTTTAACC
The DNA here is from genome assembly GCA_011634705.1 of Andricus grossulariae. Taxonomy (NCBI): domain Eukaryota; kingdom Metazoa; phylum Arthropoda; class Insecta; order Hymenoptera; family Cynipidae; genus Andricus; species Andricus grossulariae. Next base: position 1,753 of record JAABKJ010006413.1, read on the forward strand.
AAAACGTTGAATTTCCTACAAAAAAAAAAAAAAAAAAAAAAAAAAAAAAAACATTTGTAACCAAGTAATTCAATTTTCAATGAAAAAAATAAATTTTTTACCATAAACGACTGATCTTGAACAAAACACATCAATTTTTAATCAAAAAGTTGAATTTTCGACAAAAAGATGATCTTTTCACAAGGAAGATTCATTTTCTACCAAAAAGACGAATTCTCAACAAAGTACTTAAATTTTGAACCAAATAGTTGAGTTTTCAATGAAAAAATAAATAAATTTTCTATAAAAAAATACATATTTTTAAAAAAGAAGATTAATTTTCTACCAAAAGGACGCATTCTCAACAAAAATACATCATTTTTCAATCAAATAGTTCCATTTTCAACCAAAAATACAAATTTTGAACAAAGAAGATTAATATACTATCAAAAAAGATCATTTTTCAACCAAATACAGAAAATAAGCAAATAGTTGAATTTTCAATAAAGGAAATAAATTTTATACAAAAAAAGACGAATTTTCGATATAGAGAAGATTGATTGCCTACCAAAAAAGACGAATTCTCAACAAAATACATAAATTTGTAACCAAATAGTTGAATTTTGAGAGATTCATTTTTTACCAAAAAAGACCAATTTTCAACAAAGCACATAATTTTTGTAAACAAATAGTTGAATTTTCAACATAGAAGATAAATTTTCTACAAAAAAAAACTGAAGTCAATCAATTTTGAACCAAAAAGTTGAATTTTTAAACTAAAAATGATATATTTTTAACCAAAAATAAAATAGTTACATTTTCATTAAAAAAAAATCATTCCCAATAAAAACAATCAATTTTACACAAAAAATTTGAATTTTCTACCAAATAGTTAAATTTTTTACTAAATTGTGGAATTGTCAAGCCAAAAAAATGAATGTTTTGCAAAACAATTGAATTTTTCACCCAAAAATATGAATCTTCAACAAAAGAGATAATTTTCAAACCAAACAGTCTAATTTTAAGAGAAATTGTTAAATTTTCAGTCAAAAAAATTATTTTTGACAAAAACACTAATTTTCAACGAACTATTTCAATTTTCAACCAAAGAAATAAACATTCAACCAAAAAATAAAATATTAACCAAAAGAATGACTTTTCAACAAAGAGGATTAATTTTCTAACAAAACAAAATTTTAAAGAAAAATAAATAAATATGTAACCATTAAGATGAATTCTCAATAAAGAAAATAAATTTCCTATTAATAAAGACGAATTGTCAACAAAAGACGTAATTTTTTAATCAAGCAGTTCAATTTTCAACCAAAAAGACGAATTTTCAACATAAAAGATTAATTTTCTACGACAAAGACTAATTCTCAACAAAATACGTAAATTTTCAACCAAATAGATGAACTTTCAACATAGCAGATAAATTTTCTACCAACAAATAGAATACAACAAAGTAAATAAATTTTTTACCAAATAGTTGAATTTATCACTAAATTATTGAATTCTCAAGCCAAAAAGATGAATTTTCAACAAAACACATAATTTTGAACTTCAACGGTTTAACTTTCAACTTAATTGTTAAACTTGCAGTTAAAAAAATAATTTTTACCAAAAATTATCAAAAAAATGATGTTTTTTTTTAAAGAAAGTAGTTCAACTTTCAGTCAAAGAGTTGACTTTTAAACCTAAAAATACGAATTTTTAACAAACTGTTGTTGATATTTCAACAAAAACAGATTTTAATTGTAAATAAAAAGCATTTGAATTTAATGAAACAATACAAATTTGCAAATAAATACTTATCCCAAAATAAAACAGATTAATTTTTAATCAAACAGTTGCATTTTTAACAAAAAATTAATTTTCTACCAACAGACACGAATTTTCAACAAGATACATCAATTTTTTAAAACAAAATACATGAATTTTCAACTGAAAATAATAAATTTTCAACTAAAAACGATAAATTTGTAACCAAAAATATAAAAGCGGAATTTTCAGTTGTATAAATAAATCTTTAACTAAAGAAATTAATTTTTAATAAAGCTGTTCAACTTTTGACCAAATTGTTCAATCATTCAGCCAAAAATACGAATTTTCTACCAAACAGTTGAATATTCAACAGAAAAATATGCATTTTCAATAAAAAAATTAATTTTCCACCGAAGCAGATTAATTTTTAATAAGACAGTTGCATATTTAACCAAAAAATCTGAGATTTTTAAAAAAGGAGATGAAACTACAAACCAAAAATACAAAGGCTTAACTAAATAGTTAAATCTTCAAAAAGAAAATGTTTTCTCGAAAACGAAAAAAATTCAATCAATTTGTTTAATTTTCAAGCCAAAAGACGAATTTTCAACAAAACATTGTAGGCCCTGAAGAAGTAAAAAATGTGTACGCTTGTAAGACTAATTAGAGTCGAACCTGGATTTAGCGCCGGTTTTGGGGCTGAGCTTGACGTTAAATCCAGAGACTCGGAACTCTTTTATCTCTCTCCTGTTTCTCTCTCTATTTTGTCACGCCTGAGTTCACACCGCACACCTCCCCGCAAACGCCACTCACGTAGCCCCACGGCGCGACGTCAATTCTCGGAAGGGCACAATCCAGGGGAGCTAAATCCGGGTTTTTGCTTAACAGAGTTTATATTTTATATGAATTTTCGTTCCTTTAGTTTATAATATCTTAGTAAGATGGGCGGGGGGCACATCTTGCGGTATTTCAAGGGGGTGTGGTGAAAATTTCAGAAATGCATTTTACGTAATTTGGGAATGAACCCTTATTTGTTTATTCATTTATTATTATTCCGTGAATGTATGATTATTATATTCAATAATAATACTAATATTACTAGATTAATTACAAGTAATACTGTTACAATTACCAATAAAATGTCATAATGTTTTTGTATTTAATGTACCAGGAAGTGGAATAAGGACTAGGTTGCGTTGCCAAACAACTGTCTACACTAAAATCTCTTTACCTTTTATTTTTTAGTGATTCGCCGACACAGGTCGCTGATCAATCTCTCTAGCAATCACCCGGGTGAAGAGCTTCATAAAGTCATCATATGTAATAGATCACAAAAGAATACGCAAACTGACTTATAATCTCCAATGCAAAAGAAAAACCCCGGTGATTTCCCGTTTTTTTTTTTCACGGAACCTTCCTGATAAATTTATTTTGCTTTCTGGTAGAAAACGTTGAAAAGCGTCTTTGGCTCTCGAAATAAAATATGTAAGGTCTGCAGAGGAGCGAGATAGTAACTTAAGCGCATTCCCCTTTGCTGTGTAAAGTTCAAGGACTTAAGTACTTCGTATTTCACTTTAGCGTCTGCTCCTCGCGCGAACGCCTTCCCGATTTCGATGGGCGTCCCGAGGCGTCCCCAGGCGTCGCTAACTTTTTAACGAAGCTTTCCGCGACGTGACGCCACCCCTCGCGTCATTACGTTATCTCCAAGCTTTACACGTCTGTTTTCGCGAACATAAGAATTTACTAGCGACGTTAGGATCAAGGAAACGAGGGCATTTGCAACAAAATATTTGCATTTTTAAACCAAAAAATTTAATAAAATAAAAAATAATAAAAAAGTTAATTTGCAACCAAGAAAAAAGAATTTTTATTCAAATAGTTGAATTTTTAAACAAATAGTTTCATTTTCAATCTACAAAGATGAATTTTCAACCCAAAATGGAATAGTTATATTTACAGTTATAAAAAATAACTTTTAACCATATAAAATGAATTTTCAACAACACAGTTAAATTTTCAACCAAAAAGATGAATTCATAAGCAAGAAAATTAATTTTCTGCAAAAATATGATTTTTTACCAAAACACATGAATTTTCAATCAAAAAGATGAATTTTCTACCAAAAAGGCAAAGTTCCAATAAAATACATGAATTTTCATATAAAAAAGAACAATTTTTAACTGAAAATAGTATAGTTCAATTTTCATTTTGTAAATATAATTTTAAACAAGAAAGATCAATTTACAATAAAATACGTAAATTTGCAAACGAATAGTTGAATTTGAAAAAAAGAGTACAGTTTTCCAGCTAAAAAGACGAATGTTTTAGAAAAGAATTCACTTTTCAACCCGAAAAGATCAATTTTCAATCAAATAGTTGAATTTTCAACCAAAAATAGAATAGTTGAATTTTCAGTTAAAAAGTAAATTTGGAACAAACAAAAAAACTAATTTTTAACATAACAGTTCTATTTTCAACAAAAAAGATGAAGTTGTAAGTAATAAGATTACCTTTATACAAAAAAAGGTCAATTTTAAATAAAATACATGAATTTTCAAGCCAAAAAGACGACTTTTTGTCGTGGAATTTTCAACCAAAAAATATGACTTTTATACCAAAAAAGATGAATTTTTAACGACAAATATAATAGTTAGCATTTCATCCAAAAGAGGTTTTAATTTTAAACAAAAAACAGTTGAATTCCAGACAAAGAGGCGAATTTTCAACAAAATACATGCTCTTCCTACAAAAATAGTAGAATTCTCAATTCAATTGAACCCAATCAGATGGACTTTCAATAAAATATTTGAATCCTAAACCAAATCATATGAATGGTTAAAATTCAAGCAAAAACCGTTCAGACAAATTTCGAACAAAAAACATTAATTTTCTAGAAAAATAGTTGAATTTTCAATTCAAACACGAATTTTAAACTAAATAGTGAAATTTTCAACCAAAAAATATGACTTTTATACCAAAAAGCTGAATTTTCAATCCAAAAAAGATGAATTGTTGACGAAAAATATAATAGTTAGCATTTCAACCAAAAGAGGGTTTAATTTTAAATAAAAAACAGTTCAATTTAACAAAAAGAGGCGAATTTTCAACAAAATACATGCACTTTCTGCAAAAATAGTTGAATTTTCAATTCAATTGAACCCAATCAGACGGACTTTCAACAAAATATTTGAATCCTAAACCAAAACAGATGAATTTTTAAATAAGAAGTTTAATTTGCTACCAAAAAAGATAAATTTTCAGCAAAACACTTGAAGTTTTAGTTAAATTTTTTTTCAACCAAGAAAGATGAATCTTCATCAGAATTGTTGAGTTTTTAACCAAATAGTTTAATTTTCAACCAAATGGTCGCATTTTCAAACAAAAATGATTGAAATTCAAACAAAGACAGTTGAGACAAATTTCCATCAAAATACATTAATTTTCTATAAAAATAGTTAAATTTTCAATTCAAAAAAGATAAATTTTTAACGAAAAGTATAATTGTTGGCATTTCAGCCAAAAGAGATTTTAATTTTAAATAAAAAATAGTTCAATTCAACAAAAAAAAAAGCGAATTTCCAACAAAATACATGCATTTTCAACAAAAATAGTTGAATTTTTAATTCAATTTAACCCAATCAGACGGACTTTTTTAACAAAATATTTGAATCCTAAACCAAAACAGATAAACTTTTAACCAAGAAGATTAATTTGCTGAAAAAAAATCAGTAAAACACTTGAAGTTTTAGATAAATTATTAATTTTCAACCAAAGAAGATGAATTTTCATCATGATTGTTGAATTTTTAACCAAATAGTTTAATTTTCAACCAAATGGTCGAATTTTCAACAGAATACATGAATTTTTTACAAAAATAGTTGAATCTTTAATTCAAAAAATGAATTCTAAAGTAAACAGAGAATTTTCCAACAATAAGAATAACTTTTTTTAAAACAAAATTGTTGATTTTACAAAAAATAATTAAATTTTTAATTCAAAAACAGTTGAATCAACCAAATAAGAGAGCTTACCAAAACAGATTAATTTGTAACCAAGAAGATTAATTTTCTACCCAAAAAGACGAACTTTTATTTAAAAAACAGGATTTTCAACAAAATAATTGAGTTTTCAATAAAATAGTTAAATTTGTAACCAAATAGTTGAACTTTCAACATACAAAAATTAATTTTCAACCAAAAAAGAGAATTTTTTTACAAGATAATTGGATTTTCAACAAAATAGTTGAATTGTTAACTAAATATTTGGTCTTTAAATATACGAAGATGAATTTTCAAAAAAAATATAACTTTAAAAAAAGCCGAATTTTTAACCAAATGAACTTTCAACATACAAAGATGAATTTTCAACCAAAAAAGAAAATAATTTTTCAACAGGAAAGTTGAGTTTTCAACAAACTAAGTTAAATTTTCAATAAAAAAGCTGAATTTTTAAGCCAAGAAGACGACTTTTTGGCGTCGAATTTTCAACTAAAAAATATTACTTTTATAAAAAAAAGCTGAATTTTGAATCCAAAAAATATGAATTCTTAACAAAAAAAATAATAGTATTTCAACGACAAGAGATTTCAATTTTAAATAAAAAACAGTTCAATTCAACAAAAAGAGGGGAAATTTCAAGAAAATACATGCATTTTATACAAAAATAGTTGAATTTTCAATTCAACGAAGGCGAATTTTCAACAAAACAGTGGAACTTCCCACAAAAGGATAATTTAACAAAATAATAGAATTTTTTAATCAAAAAAGTTGATTTAAACCAATCAGACAGACTTTCAACAAATCATTTAAATCCTAAACCAAAACAAATGAATTTTCAACCAAGAAGATTAATTTGCTACCAAAAAAAGATAAATTTCTAGCAAAAAACTTAAAGTTTCAATTAAATTATCAATTTTCAAACAAGAAAGATGAGTTTTCGTGATAAAAGTTGAATTTTTAACCAAATAGTTTAATTTTCAACCAAATGGCCGAATTTTCAAACAAAAATTATTGAAATTCAACCAAAAACAGTTGAGAGAAATTTTCAACAAAATACATGAAGTTTCTACAAAAATAGTTGAATTTTTAATTCAAAAAACGAATTTCAAACTAAACCGTGGAATTTTCCACCAAAAAGAATGACTTTTTCCAACAAAATGGTTGATTTTACAAAAAATATTTGAATTTTTAATTCAGAAGCAGTTGAATCAACCAAATAGACAGTTTCACCAAAACAGTTTTGAATCCTCAACCAAAACAGATTAATTTCCTACCCAAAAAGACGAATTTTGATCAAAATACATGAATTTTCATCAAAATAATTGAGTTTTCAAGAAAATAGTTAAATTTTAACCAAATAGTTAAACTTTCAACATACAAAAATAAATGTTTAACCAAAAAGATGACTTCACAAAAAAAAATTGAATTTTTAACAAACTCAATTTTTAACCTACAAAGATGAATTTTCAACCAAAAAAGAGAACTTTTTTACAAAATAGTTGGATTTTCAACAAAATAGTTGAATTGTTAACTAAATAATTGAACTTTCAATATACCAAGATGAAGTTTTAACAAAAAAGATTATTTTTTTATAGACGAATTTTTAACCAAATGAACTTTCAACAAACAAAGATGTATTTTCAACCAAAAAAGTGTCTTTGTAACAAAATAGTTGAATTTGCAGCAAAATAATTAAATTACAACAAAATAGTTGAATTTTTACAAAAAGTTAAACTTTCAAAATACAAAGATGAATTTGCAACCAAAAAGATTACTTTTAAAAAAATTGACGAATTTTCACAAAATGAATTTTCAACAGATCAAGCTAAATAGTCGAATTTTTTAGAAGACAGTTGCATTTTCAATCAGAAATTAACTTTTAATGCAAAAAGATGAATGTTCTATCCAAAACAGTTGAATTATCCAGCAAAAAATGGATTTTCAACAAAACAGTTGAATTTTCAACCAAACAATTAAATTTTCAACAAAATAGTAGAATTTTTAACGACTAGAAATGAATTCGGAACCAAAGATATAATAGTAGCCTTTTCAACCAAAAAATAGTTGGATTTTCTTATTGGCTCCTATTAATTCAGTTCGACGGATTCAAATATAAATGCGCTGGAGAATTTTTATATTAATTTATATTTAAAAATTATTAAAAAAATTTAATTAACTTTTAAACAATGTATAAGTTAATTCTCTAAAAATTAATGTGATTGGTGATAGTAATCTTAGTAATGTTTTCAAAATCAATATAGACTACAGCTGCTGGCAAATATGCTCTAATTGGAATTCGTAGATTCCAAGCTAATTATGCAAAGTAGTGGGATGTTTATTAATTATGAAATCGAGGGTCTCTCGTGTGATTGAGCGTCACTTATTTATCTTTAATAAATATCAGCAAAACCGAGAGCAAAACTATCACAGGTTCCTTGTTTTTTTGATAATATTGGAAATTATTTAAATTCAAAAGAATATGTCACATTGTCATTGAATTTCACTATTTTGGATTGAATTAAAAAAAGCGAACGTCTTTCGACCACTGGTTAGATCAGGCGGTAGCACTCCGGATTTGTAAGCGGATCATCTGGGCTCGATTCTTGCTGCCTGCATTTTTTGAAGCTTTTTTCTTCTATTCAAATTTTGTTTGCAATTGACTACTAAATTTAATTCAATCATATGAGATAAAAATAAAATATATAAAAATAGTATAATAAGAATAAATATTCAAATTTAACGAAAAAACGAGGGGTTAATTACTCCTGCAATCTAGTGTACATTAATGAACAAAATAGATAAAGTACAAAAGATTTCTAGCGATTTCGTCAGATTTCATAAAAATTTCACACGATTTTAAATATTTCCAAACAAGCTAGGCGATTTGAAGAGATTCCAACGGATTTGCAAACACTTCAACTAATTTTAAAAGATTTCATCAGTTTTTAGAAGATAAAAACATTTCCATGGATTTCAAGGGATTTCGAAATATTTCAAGGGATTTTAGAAGATTTTAAAGATTTCCAAACATTTCCAGATATTTTAAGATATTCCAAAAGATTTCAAGAGATTTCAATTGTTTCAAGGGGTTTCAAAGAACTGTGTAGAATGTAGTATTTTCAAAGATTTAAAAATATTTCTACTGAACTTTGGAATTCAAATTAAATTAAATTTTACGAGATGTTAAATTATTTCAAGGAATTTTACAAGATTTAAAAGACTTTGATAAATCTCCAAGGATTTCAATGGATTTGAAAGATTTTTTGGGATTTAAATGGATTTTTAGATGAATTTAATAAATAAGTTTAACTTAATTCATACTCAAGGGATTTCAATTGATTTATACCTACTTTTTCACATGGATTTTTACGTTTTCCAAAGATTTCATGGGGTTCCAGAGGATTTCAAGAGATATGCAAGAATTTTGCAGGATTTCCAAAGATTTCAAGCTATTTCTACTGAACTTTGAAAAATAAATGAAATAAAATTTCAGATTTTTAGCGATTCCAAAGAATTTAAGGGATTTAAAGGTATTTCAATGAATTTCGCAAGCTTTAAAGAATTTTAATAAATCTTCAAGGATTTCCATGGATTCAAACAGTTTCTGGAGATAACTTTAATTAATAAGTTTAAACTAATTTATATTATAGGGATTTTTAATTATTTACACCTACTTCTTTAATTAAATTTTTACGGTATAAATTTCAACTATTCGGTATACACTCAAAAAAATGTCTGGTTAAATCGAACAGAATTCTGCTGAGATATGCCCTTACTATTTTTTCTGGTTAGACAAACCAAAATTATGGTTGCATTAACCAGAATTCCGTTTAAATTAACCAGAAATTACGGTTAATTCAACCATAATTCTGGTTAGTCTAACCAGAAAAAATAGTAAGGGCATATTTAACGAGAATTCTGGTTGATTTAACCAGACATTTTTTGAGTGTACAATTAAACGGTTTTGTAGAAAAATCGTTTTTTAAATTGAAAATTAACTCTCCTTAATAAAAATTACACTATATCATGTTTAGTTAAAAATTGATATTTTTTAACTTAAAAATTCAACTATGTTGTTCAAAATTTTTAGAAACGAAAAAAATACAGACTAAAAATTAATCAAATAAAATTTAGACCAACATCACATCCATTGTTCAAAATAATGAGTTGAAAATGTATATAATTTATTGAAAATTTCTACTTTTTGGTTGAAAATTGAACTATCTGATTAAAAATTTATGTATTTTGTTGAAAATTCGTATTTTTAGGTAGAAAATCAATTTTTTGGTTAAAAATGCAATATATGGTTAAAAATTAATTTAATTCATTTAAGGCTTTCTATTATTTTGTTGAAAATTCAACCGATTGATTGTAAAATAACTTTTTCTGTTTAAAATTCATATTTTCGGGTTGAAAGTTCAACTGTTTTTATAGAAAAATCGTTTTTTTTTTATTGAAAACTAATTCAACTTGATGAAAATTACACTACATAATGTTTAGCTAAAAATGTATCTTTTTTAGCTTAAAAATTCAACTATTTAGTTGAAAATTTTCAGAAAAGAAAAAATACAGACTAAAAATTAATGAAATCAAATTTGGACTAACATCACATCCATTGTTCAAAATATGTAATTTGTTTAAAATTTGTATTTTTTGTTGAAAATTAAACTATTTGATTAAAAAATTATGTATTTTGTTGAAAATTCGTATTTTTAGGTATAAAATCAATTTTTTAAATTAAAAATGCAATGTATGGTATATTTAACAAATTCCCAAGAAAATTTAAAGAATTTTTTTTGATTTCGAATGATTTCAAGGAATTTGTAAAGAACTTTGAAAAGTAAATGAATTTAAATCAAATTTTAAGGGATTTAAAGTTTTGTTTAAAGAAGAGCTTTATTGAATACGTTTAATTTAATAATTATGAAAGGAATTTCAAATGATTTCTACTTCTTTTAATGGATTTTTACAATTTCTAAATATTTTAAGGGATTTTAACGAATTTTCTATAATGAATTTTCCATAATTGCGAAAAAATTAAAGGGAAATAAATATAAACCTATACTAATTTTCTATAAAAATCTATTTAAAAATATTTTTCAGTCACATATATGCATCCGTAGAAATCCCTTGAAATAAAATTTAATTTATGCCATAAAGTTAAAATTCCTTTAAATCGTAAAAATCCATTTAAAAAAGTCGAAATTATTTGACATTTCTTGGATATAAATTAAATTAAATTATTTGTAAAATTTGTTTAATAAATTTATCTGAAGAAATCCGTTTATATAAAATACTGTGCATTCTAAATTACTTAGAAAATAATTATCTATCACTGGAAATTAATTATCAATTAGTAGAAATTAATTATCTACAATTACTAGCAGACATTCTTACCTTAAACTTTTGTGCATTAGACTGAGCGCAATGCAGTTAATTGCTTCTCGATGTTGAATCACCATGTTAAATCCGTACTGAAAAAAAAAACATTTTGCATTATAAATTAATTTTTTACAAAAAAAAAAAAACGAATTTTTAACAAAATAATTAAATATTTAATCAAAGAGATGACTGTTCAGTCAAGTAATCATTGTTTAACAAAGTAATTCAACTTTTAACCAAGTAGTTAAATTTTCAACAAAAAAATATGAATCCTTAGGGAAAAATGTGAGAATAAAATTTTTAAATATTTTAGTCAAATACTAAATTTTCATTCAAATAGTTGAATTTTTAAATACAAAGGATAAATTAATTAAAAATGAAATAGTTAAATTTTCAGGTAAAAAAGTAATTTAAAAAAATAAATAAATAACAAAATAGTAGAATCGTCAACCAAAATAGATTAATTTTCAACCAAACAGTTGTATTTTAAACAAAAATATGAAATTTCTACTAAAAGAGTTGAATTTTCAACCCAAAAATATTTTAATTTTTAAAAAACAATTGAATTCAACCAAAAATACTAAGTTTCAAAAAAGTAGTTGAATCATTAACCAAAAAAGATTAAGTTTCTACCAAAAGAGATGCAATTTCAAAACAAAAGAACGGATTTTCGACGAAAAACTTTAATTTTTATCCCGAAAATATGAATTTTCATTGAAAAAATACCATTTTTCACAAAATAGTTGATTTTTTACTAAAAAAGATGACTTTTTTAAAAAAAGTTGAATTTTCAACACAATAATTAAATTTTCAACAAATTAATTCAACTTTCAATCTAGTAATGGAATTTTCATCCAAAAAGGATGAATTCTCAATAGTTGAATTTTGTACCAAAGTAGTGAAATTTTCAACTTAAAAATATCAATTTTCCACTAAAAATGAAATTGATAAATTATGAGTGGAAAAAAATTAATTTTCCACCGAAAAGAACAATTCTTCAATAAAACAGTGAAATTTTCAACAAAAGAGATTAATTTTTAACCGAGAAGATTAATTTTCTACAATTTACAATTTAAAAATATCAATTTTTCACGAAAAGTGGAATACTTAAATTATCAGTAGAAAAAAATTGATTTTTATTTTTAAAAAAACGAATTTTCAGTAACGCAGTTAAATTTTCAACAAAAAAGATAAATCTTCAACAAAAAAATGAATTTTTAACAAAAGAATAGAATTTTCAATCAAGAGAGATTTCTCAGCCAAGAAAGAAAAAAAAGTTCATCCCAATTATTGAACTTTCAAGCCAAAAAACGAATTTCCGTAAAACAGTTTAATATTCAACAAAATCATTTTCAACCAAACAGTTGCATTTTTAACCAAAAACAGGATATTTCGAACGAAGAAGATTAGTTTTCTATTAAAAAATACATTTTCAATTTAAAAAATTTATTTAAAACAAAATAAAAAAAAGAATTTTCAACAAAATAGTTAAATTTTCAATCAAATAGATGAACCTTCAACCAAAAAAAAATTAATTTTTTACAAAGAAGTTCAACTTTTAGCCAATTACTTGAATTTTCAATTCAAAAGAAACTTTCAGCCAAAGAGATGAATTTTCAACTTAAATACTACATCTTCAACTAGAATAGTTAAATTTTCAGTTAAGAAAATTAATTTTGAACAAAGAAAAAAAACTTTAAGAGAATAGTTAAATTTTCAAACGAACAAAAAATAACTTTCTAACAAAATAGTTGAATTTTTAAGTCAAAAAGACAAATTTTTTCGAAGACAGTAAAAAAGAACCAAGAAAAATTACTTTTCTACAATAAAAAATTTATTTTCAATCCAAAAGGACGAATTTTTAACAAAACAGTTGAAATTTCCGAAATAAAAATATAACTTTAACAAAATAGTTAGATTTTTAACCAATTAATCAAATCTCTAATACAATAGTTGAATTTTTAACCAATACATAAATTTTCAATTAAAAAATATCAATTTTTCACCAAAAATGCCACATTCTGGAATTCTAAGCCAAAAAGACTAATTTTTAACCACGAAAATTAATTTCTACCCGAAAATATGAATTTTCAAGAAAAAAGTTAATTTTCAACCAAATAGTTGAATTTTTAGTTTAATTTACAGACCAAAAAGGTGAACTTTCAACCAAAAAAAAAAAAATTTTTGACAAAGAAGTGCAACTTTTAGCCAATTACTTGAATTTTCAATTAAAAAGATGGATTCTCAGCTAAATAGTTAAACTTTCAACCAAAGAAATGAGTTTTCAATTTAAATACTGAATCTTCAACTAGAATAGTTGAATTTTCAGTTAAGAAAATTAATTTTCAACAAAGAAAAAAAACTTTAAGAGAATAGTTAAATTTTCAAACAAACAAAAATTAACTTTCTAACAAAATAGTTGAATTTTTAAGCCAAAAAGACTAAGAAAGATTACTTTTCTACAATAAAAAATTTATTTTCAATCCAAAAGGACGAATTAAAAAAAAATAGTTGCAATTTTCGACCTAAAAATATAACTTTAACAAAATAGTTTGATTTTTAACCAATTAATCAAATTTCTAATAAAATAGTTGAATTTTTAAGCAAATAGTTGAATTTTGTATGAAAATAGTTGAATTTTCAACCCAAAAAGATGATTTTTTAACTAATACATCAATTTTCAATTTAAAAATATCAATTTTTCACAAAAAATGGAATAGTTAAATTATCAGTAGAAAAAAAATTCATTTTTATTAATAAAAAAAAAACGAATTTTCAATAACACAGTTAAATATTCAACAAAAAAATTAATTTTTAACAAAAGAATTGAATTTTCAACCAAGACAGATTTTTGTGTCAAGAAACGAATAATTCAATCATATTCTGGAATTTTAGGCCAAAAAGATGAATTTTCAAGAAGGAAAATTAATTTCCAACCCGAAAATGCGAATTTTCAAGAAAAATCATATAAACAATTTAAATATCTTAATAAACCAATTTTTCAATATTATGTTTTAAACATTTTTAAAGCAATAATTAATAATTAATAATTTCTAACTGGAAACGTGACAATTTAATTAGAAAAATAAGTTGAATAATATTGTGTAATTTCTAAGTCGACGCGCTAAAAATTAAACTTTTTTTTTTAATTTAAGAATCACGAAATTGAATTATTTCGGATTAAAATTTCGAAAATAATACAATGTCAAAACGTTACAAATTTAATATTTTGAGATTAGAATTTTGGAAAATAGATAATTTTAAATTCAGAGGAATTGAAATTGTATTATTTATAATTAAAAGCGTTCAAAATTAAAAAATTAAAAACTTTTGAATTTGAATCATTTTAAATTCAGAGGAATTAAAATCTGACAATTTGAAATTTAAAAAACTAAACTGAATCTTTCAAAGTCAAAACTTCTGAAATTCTAGAATTTTAAATTGTTATTACATAACAAAATTATAATTTAATATTAAAGCTGATGAGACAATTTTTATAAAATAAAAAAAAGGAATTTAATTATTTTAAAAAAAAGTTAAAAATAAATATTAATTTTAAATGGAAAACACTGAAAATGACAAAATTTCTACTCTGAAAAAAATTTTAATCACCAAAAATTGTAATATTAATACTTATTTATAATCAAACGCTTTAAAATTTCAATTATTTTAAGTAAATTTAAATCGCTAAAAAATTAATAACTTTTAAATTGCTAATTATATTTTTCAAAATTCAACCAATTAAACTTAAATTGCAAAATTAAAACCTATCAAAGGGAAAAATATAATATTTAGCGATCAACATGGAAATTCAGAACTCTAAAATCGTAACCACTTGAAAATACCGAAATTATTCAATTACTGATGTATAAATTTCAGAAAGTTTAATCTTTATCTAGTTTGATTTTAAACACAATTTTTAATTTTTAAATTTCAAATCTTCCTTTAGAGTTATTAAACATTCTTGAAATTTTCTAATCAAATATTTTTCAATTTGAAATTAATATTTGTTTAAATCTTTGACTAAAAATCGGACAATTTTAAGATATCACATTAAACATAAAAATAAAATAATGAAAAACAAGATTGCTGTAATATAAATCCAATTGTTGAAATCGTACAATTTTAAGCTTTTTAATTCGAAATTGATTTATATTTAAATTTAAAATGATTAAATTCAAAACTATAAAGGCTTTTATTATGAAATTTTGAAACATTTAATTGCGACATTGTCCTGACATTTTCAATATTTGACTTTGAAACTAAAATATTGTGAAATCTAAAATTCCAAATTTACAAAAATTAATCTAAAAATTAATTTAAGAAAAAACTTTAGTTTCAAGGACTTCAAGATTCAACTTTTAGAATTGGGCACTCAAAACCATAATCTTAAATTAAAATTATAGAAATTTTAAAGAGGACAAATATATTATTGATCAGTATCATATAATGTAGTATCAAGTGACATTCAAAAAGACTGGATAGATTTTTTAACTAAAAAATGTGATTGCTCTAAAAAAAAAAATATTTTTTACTCAAAACCTACAAAATGCGCGAATTATGAAATACGGGAAATCTCCCGGTGTAATATTTTTCTCTCGGCTTTATCCCGGTTTTCTCCCGGTGCAAGTTTCTCCCGGTTCTCCCGGTTGAGTGGCCACCCTGAGAATATATAAAATGAGTATTTCTAACCGATCTGAACCATCTGGGCTAAAATACAAGTCATTTTCGTTAAAAAAGACATAAATAATATTTCACTATACTTAAAACGCTTTTAAAAATAAGGTTTTATAAATCAACGTTACGAAACGAATAATTTTTATTTTTATTTTAGGAACTGTATATTCTAAGTTTCCAAATTCAGTAGTAACTTCTTTTTTGTAAATTTTATTATTTCTTTTTGTAAGAATAAAGTAAGTTATTAAGTCCTTTATAAAAATTAGTTTTTAAAACTAAAGTAATAACTAAATTCATTTTTCAAGATAAGCATATCAAATTCTGTTTAAGGTAGTTGTCGTGCCGAAAATCAGGTCTTTGGGAAAAACAAATTTTCTATGATTTTAAGACTTTTATATTTTCGAACATGTATTATGAAAGAAAAAATATGATTTGTAATAAAAAAATTGTTAAACTTACAAAAAAATAATTATTTCAACAATATTTTTTGTAACTGAATTTTTCTTATTGTCGCTTTTCGCCAATTTTTTGAGAAATGGTTGCATTTTAGTAAATCAAGGTTTATTTTTTTGGGTGAAAACATTCCCTACAACTCTAAACTATTTCGAATTTTAATAATATGTAAATAATATTCAAATATAGTTATTTGTTTAATAAATGTTTCCTTTAAAAAAAATTTTGTAACGATTTCAAGCACAGAAAAATTTACTTTCAAAATTTGAAACAGCAAAGTTTTAGTAAACTTTTTCCCCGAAAAAATTAGCCATCATATATTAAAATTCAATCATTTTTTTTAAATTGGTAAGATGCGATAGTAAGGAAAATTTGAATTTGCAAAAATCATTGTTAAAATAAATGTTTTTGATAAGTTTAACAAATTTTTAATCATAAGCAATATTTTTTATTTGAAATTACATCAGCAGAAATATGATTTTGATTCTTAAATTCATAGAAAATTTATTTTTGTCAGAGATCTGACTTTTGGCACGACAACTACCTTAAGTAACATTTTCAAAAATTTAAGAATATTAAACTCAAAACATTTGAATTTAAAGAATTATACCTTTTTGAAACATATGAAACAAATATAAATATTTAAAAATATGATGAGCAGTTTCGGGTTCAAATTAACTAACGGTAACCGATTCATTTCAACAATCAGTACTTACTTCTTTCTGTTAACAGGACTAATCCACCTGTATCGCTTTTCTAGCATGTGCTTTGCCATTGGAAAAGCATAAAAATGCAAATCAGGACCAGTATTTTTAATACTGTTAAAGCAGTTCACCACACAACAATTCGTATTGCCTTTCCGTGCTTTTTGACTGCATTCTGTCGCTTCTGCCATAATCAAAAAGCCGAAGAAAAAAGTTTTTACACATAACATATTGAATTATTGAAAACAAGCTTCACTTAAAACTCAAGACAACTAATAAAATGTTCAATGTCATTTAAATTAAAATAAAATATACTCCATAAATATTCTGAGATAATGAAAGTTTCTACCCTCAAAATCGGGCAACTAGCATTACTTTTACAAAAATCATAGATCGTATAAATATGCGAATATATGTATATATATAATATTACTTACCCAATTAACACAATGATTTGTCCAGATACCTTTTTCTAAAAACAAGAATATTGAAGTACTCTATGTGATATTTGTAATCCGATATATCTGCTAGCTGTCATAGACAGATAAATTCAAAACTCAACTGTGATCAAACCGTTTAATGAACTCGAGCAAAAGTTTTTTCCCCGAAATCGAGATTTTATAAGTTTTCCTATAGACACTCTCGTTATCTTACAGTTAAACTCTTATTTTCAATATAAATTTATTTATTTTCAATCCCATGTAAACAAGTGGAATTCATCACTCAGGAATTGCCACTTTTGGAAAACAGATGACGCCGGGCTGTTTCGCGGCCGCACTTAATAGGGTTCTTTTTACGTAGATTACGAATCTTAAAACGAAAAAAAACCATCGCGTCAGATTTTTGAGAAAAAAAAACGGGATCAAAAAGTAAAAACAGAAACGAAAAATTGTTTTGTCGCTTCTTGGAAAAGTTGTTAAGCACTATGGTCCGGCGGATAGTGACTATTTTTTAAGTGAATCATGTAAATCATGCTTTAAGCAATTTTATATTTTTTAGATATATGAACCCACAAAAACGCTTTGAAGACGAGAGACATCCCCGCATATTATTAAAAATATAAAATTATATTTTCCGGTAAGAATATGCAAGATACGGAAAATTGTTTGAAAATAAAATTATTTATTACCATAAAAAGATTTATGAGCTTTCTATAGACCATTTTTTAATAGGACGCATATTTTTTTAAATTGTAAAAAATAAAATTTAAATTTAAAAATTATGAAAATGTGCCCGCACAGTGGGCAGAATTTTTTATAACAAGAAAATGTCCTAAAAGAAGCTAGAGAAATATTTTAAGCCCTTTTATTGAAAAAATTTTTTTTACAAATGTTTCTACGAAAAGTTTATAAATGTTTTTTTAGGTACATCATGTAACTTATTTATAATTATCGCCACATTTTAGTTCACTGACATTGATTTAGTTGATCAATATACAGTTCAATTGAATAGGACTTCATATTTATCACTTTCGTCGGTGTCCCCGCTCTGCAGTGGCGAGTCGAGCGCTCGAGCGTAAATTCTCAAACCTCGATATCTCGGGAACTAAGGCCCATTAGATCGAAAGAAAAAATACGCCCCTAATGGATTTTGATGTACTTTCATCATGTGAAGCCCCAGTCGAATCGGCGATGCCCACCTCGCGCCCTCTCCTTGTAAACTCGCGAAAACTCGGCTTCTGCTCGACGAAATGATCTCGTTTTTTTCCAAATAGAAAAACCTCTGTCGATGCCCACTAAGATTAAGAAAATAGATTTTCTTCTGATATTTGCAGCAAAAAAAATTATTGCAAGCCATTACCGTCAGGAATCGTTTCCTCAGACTTTGACGGAGAAAAGTCTCCAGGGAAGTTTCGCGGACGGAAAACTTCCAGTAGCAAAGTTGCTCCTTGATGTTTAAGGAAAACTTTGACAAAATTTGAGCCAAAAACTTTTTTTTTGTTTAAAAGATACCTCACTCTAATGGGAAATTGGACAAAAAACTCAAAATTTCAGAAAAACCGCAACTTTCTAGCATTATTCAAGCTAAATATTATTAACGATAGTAATAAATTGTTTGAACAATTAGTTTTTTTACTACAATTAATTATACACCCCACTCTAATTGGAAATTGGACAAAAAGTGAAAAATCGCAGAAAAACACGCAACTTTCTAGCATTATTCAAACTGAATATTATTAACCATAATAATAAATTGTTTCAACAAATATTTTTTTACCATTAATTAAATATTGCCTCAGTCTAATTGAAAATCGGACAAAAAGCGGAAAATTTTTGAAAAAACCACGACTTTCTATCTCTATTCTAAAAGAAAATTGCTAAAAAGAATAACAAATTGTTTGAACAATTTATTTAAGCATATAATTATGAGTATGAAGTAGTATTCCATGTAATAGGAACAATTTGAATTCGAAATCCTAAAAACATCATAATCAACGCCAAAAACTTATGGGGTTGATATTTGAAAAGTAATATTTCATTCGTATTCTATGGCTAATTCAATAATTCCAGCTGATAGTGAGTCTCTTCCTGTATTTTTTCTTGAGATAAAAATTCACAAAGATGAAATGGACAATTTGGTCACATTAATTATTTATATATTGTTGTTCTGTGACAAAAATTGAAAAATCTCATATCACAATTATCTTTAAAATTAAATACTGAGCATTTCTAAAAAAAAGAACTTTGAAATCGGTTAAGAAATACGATCTGTGGGCAATTATAAACAGTAAACTCCTATTCTAGACGCACAGCAATAAAAAATCTCTCGTATCTTCTAAACAAAGAAAACGATTTGACTCGAATTTCGTCAAAGTTTTCCTTAAACATCAAGGAGCAACTTTGCCACTGGAAGTTTTTCGTCTTTTTACAGACGTGAAATTATATCAAATTTGTTTAGGCACTTTTCTATAGCTGCGTTTTACTCACCTACGAGATATTTCTACTTTTTATTATCAGCGACCAGGGATGGGTACGTTTGATACATCACGTATTTTACATGGTTTTCGACATGTATATTACTACGTATATTACGTGCTTAGTTTTCTACAAATGTATTTTACATTTGATCACGTGACTGTGTGGGCGGGAATTTTTGAATTCGTTATTCTAAAAATACCCAATTTCCTTACAGAAACAACTAATATTGAGCAATTGATTAATTATTCGTCATTAATAATCACTCTCCTAAACAAATTATTTAGAAAAATAATATACGTGTTAATTGTACTTCATAATCCGCAACGTTTTCGAGCATGTGGAACATGAGTATAAGTACGACAACATGG
>JAABKJ010006414.1:0-21994 GCA_011634705.1 Andricus grossulariae
TGAAGCGTTGGAGGTAAATGGACCTCGGATTTCGATTCAGCGACCCCAAAAACATATGTAAAAGGTTTTTGAAGTTTATTGCACGGCTTTTCCTGTATTCGACCTTGAACCTGACGTGATGGAGGTAAATAGACCTCGGATTCGTATTCAGCGCGCCAAAATACATAAGGATAAGGTGGTCTTGTCAAATAGTCCTCACCTTTTTTTTTTTTGTAAACCAGTGTAATTGAACTACTTTTTCAAAAATTAATTGTTTTGGTTTAAGATTCATAAGTTTAGTTGAAAATTCATTTCTTTAGTTGAAAATTTAACCATTTTGTTGAAATTTTTTTTGTTTTTTTGGTGAATTCAACTATTTGGTTAATAATTTATTCATCTATTATGATAAAAATGCAATATTTGTACTTAAAAATATTAGGAATTTAAGGATATTTAATTTGAGTTTAATATTGCCACCTGCATTAATTTAACTTAAAATAATTTATTCCCATATTTTCATGAAAAATTTCTTTTTTAAGCGTCTTTTTTTCTAACGTCTTGAAATTCTGTTTATGATTCTTAAAAAATTAATCGGAATTTTATTTAAAAAAGGGGGAAGGTCCAAATCCTCGATTTTAGATGTTTTAAAGGATTTGTCAAATTTAAGAGGGAACGGAGAAAAAAGGATTAGGTAAAAAGGGGAACGTACTGGGATCCCTGTAATTAATTCTGTGCAAAGAAAAGTGGCCAGTTTTTCACACCTATCTTTCGACAAAACTATCCGTGTAGAAAATTACCTTGCAACTATTCGAGGCCAGGATAGACCGTATTGACCGCTAATGAGGCGCTATCAAGACGGTCTATTATGAAACTAAGTAGAAGTGAAACGTTTATGTATTGTCAAATGCTAGTCTGGAGAAACTAATCTAGCCCCAGTCAGCTGGTCTTGTGAAAATCTATTTTAGACAGTTGAGGTTAAGAATTATTTCAAAAGACTGTCTAGATCATGAAAACACACATTTTTTGTCTTTAGTGTACCTTTTTTATTTTTGACAGTTTTCAACACCCTGGCTCTTTTTGGAAATGTACAACACTCTTTTTGAATGAGACAATTAGAAAATGTTTTGGTCCCGACGAGTTAGCCACCACCTGATTAGGGCCCCAAAAGTCTGAATAGATGACAAGGAAAAATTTTTTTTAGCGTTCATTTTCATTTTTTGTACTTTTAAATACCCTGGATATTTTTGGAAATGTACAAAAAGATATTTGGGTTCGATACTCAACAAATTTATTGGTCATGACGGGCTAGACAGCACCTGGTTAGGGCCTGAAAAGAACGTCTCGATAGGCGGTCTTGACAATGCCTTAATTAGACGCAAGTTTGCCCCGATAGTTTTCTATGCAAAAGTAAGCAAAAATCGTTCTCCGAATGTATCTTTCTAAAACGAAAATAAAGTCTTATTTTTAAAACAAGATCCACGCATTAAAGGGATTACTCTCTTTTTGCTCTACTTGTGTTTTTGATCTGTCTGTTTTATTTTCTCTAGACTCGAGGGCGCAAGAAATCTGTGTTATTAAAATAGCAACTAAGTCAAGTCTGCACCCTTTGCTCGAATGCTTAAATTCTTGTCCTTACTATTCGACAGAGTCGTTCATTCATGGGAATCGAGATCGACCGATTTCATTCAAGGCAGACATTGACCTCGATTCGCTATTATGATTTGCATTAGCTCACGTTATATTTATTAAGTAGATGATTATTTTATAGGTAAAACAACCTTCAAAATATGAGGAAAGAAGATCGGATAAAATTAAATATCGTGATATTTCAGAGTTCACAGCGGTTCAGTAGTTCAATTTTAGGTAAGAAAAGGGATTTTTTTCGAAGAAAGGGGATTGAAAGGGGATTTCATTTATTATTAAAAATGTTTTATATCATCTTGGTATCTCGTAAATATTAAAAGAGAAGCGCCTTCTCTTTAGTAAGCTTTCTTCTCATTTTTATGATAAAAAATATTTTTAGACATTTTTGATTGAAAATTCAACTATTTAGATAAAAAATCGTCTTTGATATGAAAAATCATATATTTTGGTATAAATTTAATCTTCCTTAGTTAAAAATGCAATTGTTTGGTAGAAAATAATCTGTTTTTGTTGAGGGTTCAACTATTTTATTACAAATTCGTATTGTTTGCATGAATTAAATTCTTTTTAATTTGAATTTTAAATCCATATTTGTTGAAATATCAACTATTACATTTTTTTGTTGACAATTCATATTTTTGGGTTGAAAATTCAACTATTTCATAGAGAATTCTTCGTTTTGGCTTGAACATCCAATAAGATGCTTTTTTATTTCTTCACTGAAAAATCTTTTTTGGTTAAAAAATGAAATATTTGGTTAAATGGGTTGAAATAAACTGTTTTTTAGTTAAAATTAACATCTTTTTTGGTTAAACTATTATATTTTTCATTGAGAATTGATCTTCTTTTAATGCAAAAGTCATTTTACGTCATTGAAAATATAATTTTCTGTTGAAAGTTTAACTTTTTAAATTGAAAATTCAAATGGCCTCTGAAAAATTTGTGTTCTTGTCTTGAACATTAAACTATTTTGGTTTCTGGTAGAAGTTTAATCTTTTTCGTTTAAAAAATCAACCATTTAGTTGAATATTCAACCGCATATAGTTAAAAATTAAACCATTATGTTAAAAATTCATCTTTCTTGGTTGAAAATGAACTTTTTTGTTGAAATTTCATCGTTTCGGGTTTCAAATTCAAAGTTTTTTTTTTAATTCAACTTTGTGCATTGGAAAATCAACTCTGTTGTTGAAAATTGATCTCTTTTGGTAGAAAATATTTTTTGGTTAAAAATTAACCTGTATTCGTTTGGAATAACATTTATAACATTTTTCGTTAAGACTTCATCTATTTTGGTTAAAAATTTTATTATTTAAATGAAAAGTTAATTATTTTTTTCAAAAAGTAATCCTTTTTTTGGTTGAAAATTCAATAGATAGGTAGAAAATTAACTTTTTGCTTGAAAATTCGACAATTTGGAAGAAAATCGAACTATTTTGTTGAAAATTATCTTTCTGCTTGAAAATTATAAATTTTTGTAGAAAATTCGTGTTTTTTGACATAAAAATATGACAATTTGGAAGAAAATTGAACAATTTGGTTGAAAATGATGTTGTTGATAATGCAAAATTTGTAGCCTATTTTCGTGAAAATTCTACTTATTTCTCCTGTTTTAGAGCATTTTGGCCTGTGAAGCCTGTTACATCTATAAAGACGTTTTTGATTTGCAACTACAGAATTGATTTATCTTTCGGGTTTAGTTTCTCGGTTGAATCGATAGCGGTTTTTTCACTTTCGACGATGTCCTTTAAATCTAAAAAATTAGCAAAAAAATAATTATATAAAATATTTGAAATTGGTATCATCAAAAAGAATCTCTTTCAAAGCGCCTTGTTTTCTAATATCTTTAATTTTTGTTTATAATTCTTAAAAAATGAATTTATTTCCTAGAGACCAATCAACTAATGACACTTTGCATGCTCTGCATCTCGACTGCAAGCTCTGATAAACGCATGTATTTCCGAAGAGTTCAAGGCACGAATAAATACACAGTGCCGAGAGAAAAGTAAAGAACTTCGCTCTTATTCCAAGCATAAAGACGGACGTTATGAACAAGCAGAAAAATTCTTAGAAATAATTTATAGTTCAATATAAAGAGTTCTTGCAATTGAGCACAGTGCATAATAGAATTAAAAGAAGACAAAAATTAAAATTCAAAACTCCAATTTTCAGGGATCACAGAGAATCAGTAGTTCAATTTTAGGTACAAAATGGGATTTTTTTTTAAAAAAGGGGATTTAATTTATTATTAGAAACATTTTATACCATATGGGTATCTTGTGAATATCCAACGAAAGTCTCCCCAAAAGTAGCGCCTTTTCTTTAGCAAGTTTTCTAAACAGCAGAACTGCAGATGCTCATGTTTGAATTTTTTTTAATGTATTTTTATGAGTAGACAGATTTTGATTCCTTATATTCATAAATTTTTTTCATAACAATTTGTTCATAAAACTTGTTCAAAGTATTTTTATAAGTAAGCTCGAAAGAAATAATTCGAAAACACACAAAAATGACTATTTGAAAAAACCTACTTTTTTGTTTTTGTTCCTTTGGACGTTTAAATTTATTTCTAATTTATTTTTATCAGCTTAAAGTTCTCATATATACAAAAGATGTTTTAATTTCAGCTAAAAAAGCAGAAATATTTAATTAGATAGTCCTAATATATGCTACTTCTTTGCATATTATTTTCAGTTTTCAAATTTTTTTTCTATAACCACAACTAACATACATTTCGATGATATGTCGTGTTACGTCAATTGCATGATATAAAAGATTAAAAATGAATAAAAAATTCCAATTATTTTCCACTTGAATGGAAATTGAATTATTAAAAGAACCCAATAAGAAAATCCAACCATTTTTGGTTGAAAAGTCTACTATTATATTTTTTGCCTGAAAATCATTTTAAGTCAAAAATTGTATCATTTGGTTGAAAATTTAAGCATTTAGTTTTGAAATTCAACAATTTTGTCCAAAGTAATCGTTCTTGGTTTAAAATTAAATTTTTGTCTGGAAAATTTATAATGTCGGGGGCAAAACTCACCTCCTTTTTTGGTTGAAAATTCAACGCTTTTGTTCAAAAATCGTCTTTTTTTTGTTGGAAAATTTATCTCATTTGGTAGAAATTTCATCTTTTTTGGTTAAAAATGCAACTTTTTGGTTGAAAATTAATCTTTTGTGGTTAAGGATTCAACTACTTTATTGAAAGTTCGTCTTTTTCGATGAATTTAACTGTTTATAATTTAAAATTAGAATTGTTTTTGTTTGAAATATCAATTATTACATTTGTCGTTGAAAATTCATCTTCTTAGGTTATAAATGAACTTTTTGGCTGAAAGTTTATAATTGCGGGTTCAAAATTCAACTTCTTTTTTTGTATAAAATTCAAAACTTTTGTTCAAAAATGTTTTGTTTGGTTTGAAAGTTCATCTCATTTGGTAAAACATTTTTTTTTTCGTTAAAAATGCAACTGTTTGGATGAAAATTAATCTGTTTTGTATTCGAATATTTTATTGCAAATTCGTATTTTTTCTCTGAAATTAACTGTTTATAATTTAAAATTTCAATTGTTTTTGTTCGAGATATCAACAATTGCAGTTTTCCTCGTTAATTCATATTTTTTGGTCGAAAATTCAACTTGTACTATGTTCAAAATTCATTTTTTTTTTATGCTTTATCGTATTAGTTGAAAATTCGTCTTTTTGTGTTGAAAATTCAACTATTTTGGTAGTACATTTAACTATTTGGCTAAAAATGAACTTTTTTGTCAATAAATAATAATTTCGGATCAAAATTCAACTGTTTTATGGAAAATTCATCTCTTTGGCTTCAAAATTTAACAATTTTGTTGAAATTTTGTTTTTTCTTGACCGAAAAATCTTTTTTGTTTTGAAAATCCATCTCTTTCGGTACAAATTTGATCTTTTTTGCTTATAAATTTTATTACTGAGTCAAAAATTTAATTATATTATTGAAAATTCAATAATGTTAGCTGTAACTTGGTTAGTCAATGAAGCCACTGCATAACATTATTCTGATTGGTTCAAAGTTTTGCAGCATGTGACGTGTCAAGGTTTTGTGTACCATTTTTAGAATATTATGTAGCATTTAAAAAACGTATTATCTAGAATTCATGCAACAACCCTATTTCATATTACTACCTATATTCATTTTATTTAAAAGACGTTATTCCCCTGTTTTTGTGAAAAATGTCCTTTAAAAGCGTATTGTTTTCTAATGTCTTGGATTTCTGTTTATGATGCTTAAAAAATGAATCGAAACCTGTTTAAAAAGGGGAAAAAGAGGAAAATATTAAAATTCTCGATTCTTTTAGGGGATTTTTCAAATTTAAGGTGAAACAAAGGGGAAAGGGGACGGACTGTGATCCCTGCATTTGAGAAAAATTATTCTCAGGATATAAAGATGATTATAAATAAACTGAGAATAGAAACAAGGATATGATTTATTGCAGGTTACGAAATAATGTCTTGGACCTTCACAGGTGCATAAGCACAACTTATGTATGCTTAAGCACGCAGTTTCGATTATAGCTTACACTGTACAGCCACGTTATTCTTGGTGTCAGTAACCGCCAATCTCTCTAATGACAATGACTGAGCTTGTTCATTCCTTGCCATACAGAAACAAAGAGCAAAAACCTAAGAACAGTTCTGCCACTACAAAAAATAGTAAATATCCACGTGAAACTACGCCACGAAGGAACGATGTTTTCCCGGCATTAAAATAACTCTTTCCAAAAAATTAACATTACGATTTATTAATAAGTGGTATAGATACTGCGGGAGAAAATACGAGAAAGTGATTGTAATTACTGACTTATTCACTTTCGAATCCATTTTATTTCATGAATTACTTTTGCAAAATAAATTATATTTCAGTGATTTAATGATCTTACACGCGATAATATGAAACTCAAAGAAGCGTATGTAGTTGAGTGACTCCTGACAAAAGTACTCACAGATTTGTTATAGCACTACATACTAGGGTTCTCCAAAAAAAAGGCTTTTCTTGAAAAGTAAAAACGCTTTTCTATTTTTTCAAAATATCGAATTATTAAAAAGTGCACGGGACCATTTTCGATTAAAATCTCGAAACTATTGTTGTCGGGAAATCCGCGATCATGATTGAATGAAGCTGTCGTTCCTTTATTATGAGAAATGTGAGGTTCTCTAAATATATATATTCAATAATAACAACACAGGCACACAAAAAAAAAGGTCTTGTCTACGTTTTTGGAGTCGCTAAATGCGAATCCGGGGTTGGTTTGACTCGGTCAGATCGCATTTCATTCCTAAACTCAAAAAAGTGATGAAAGTTGAAACCTTTTTTCACTTTTTTGACGTTAGGAACTAAACGAGATCTGACCGAGTCAAACCAACCTCGGATTCAGAATCAGAGTCCCCAAAAACGTATAGAAATGTTTGTCTCGTCTGGTGGACACGACTTTTTTTCGTGTTCCTTTATACAATGTACAGGCACACGAAAAAAACACAAAAAAAAAGATCTCGGAAATTGGTTATTTAACGGAGAAAAATATTAAATGTTGAAAAAATACCATCTTCGGCACAAATTTTACATAACAATGCTATTTTTCATTTTTTGGGGTATTTTCACGTTACAATAAAAGAGGGTTCGGGGGATAAAAATAAAAATTTATTGCGTGGAAATTATTCCTTGAACATTTCGTAAGAAGTGACTAAACTTTGGAATGTAAGAAGCCCGGGGGCATGGGTTAATGTTGAAAGATTTGAAAAAAATATATGGAATTTCCTTTTCCGGAATACGAAAAAATGGGGGGGGGGGATCAATCACCAAAATTCGAAAGTCGAATTTTGGGGTCACACTACTACTATACACATGCCATTTTTTTCTTTTTTCTGCTCTAGAAAATTTCTGTTCAAATTTGATGAAATATTTATATCTTATTGGATTAGTTAATATTTTATACTAGTAATAACTAATGTTGAATAAAGAAATATTGAAGAGATGAATGATTTATTGTAATCAAACTTATCTCGAACTGCTTCCACGAAACGGAAACAATGACATCAGTCATGATCAGAATAAATTCACAGACGAACAATCGAATATTATTATCGACCACAGGCCTTGGGCCACGGTCTCGCCGTGACTGTGGTCCGTGCATCCGGCTTCCGGTCATGATCTCGGAAACAATGTCGTGAATGAATGTCAACGAACTACAACTAAATAATCCCACTTTCGATTCTACAGAAACCGAATTTTTATTTTGTTGTGAAGGTTTTGTAACACGTGACGCTTATCTGTTTATTGAATACCTATATTATTGATGAATGAAAAAAAAATTCTACAGAATTTAATTCTGTAAATGTAATTTTGTACGCCTGTTGGGTAGTGCCACCAATTTGGAACTACACTGGATATCCCATTTAAGTGCGGTTTCGGCCACTGTCCTAAATGGCCTTCACTTAAATCGAACACAACATTCGCTCGCTCCGAACGGAAGCCGGCAGGGTCGCATGAAACATTTCTGTTAAATTTGAATGCATGACGCAACCTGATGCAACTAACGCGCTTAGTGCGGTCCTCTTGCTGTTTGTCACGCTTGACTGAGTGCCTCCGGCGCCCCCGCAACGTCAAATTCTGAGGCCATCAGTTCTCGGATCGACGTAAATGGGAGATACTTAAATGGGATTCTTAGTGTATTGGAAAGAAATTTTAATTTCAATTCAATATCAACAAGAAATATTATTATATATAAATAGTTTTAAACCGTAGTCTAACATTTTTTATTAAAATCAATTTATATTCACTGCTCTTTTTCATTAACATTGCTCCAATAACTTCGATATAACCAATAGTTCCACTAGAATCAAATCGTTTTAACTCATTCATTTTGCGATTGAAGATTATATACAATTACATTTATATTTCGTATTTCAAGATAGGAGGGGGGAAAGCTTCAGTTTTACATGACACTGTGAGGGTAGGGGAGGGGGGGGGGGTCGCCGTCATGTTACAAATTGTCACAAGAGGGAGGGGCTGAGTCAAAAATCACTAAAAACAACATCACGTAATACGTGGACGCTCCCTTTGAGGAAAAAATAATTTTTAATACAAAATAAAACTTTCGAATAACTACTTAATTTTTAACTTGATTTGTTTCTCAGGTTATATAAATATAATTTTCCTCAGACTCTTGAGGAAAAAATTTAAATCAAAAACAGCTGAATTTATCCTAATGGGACAAATTTTCAAC
This sequence comes from Andricus grossulariae, assembly GCA_011634705.1. NCBI lineage: Eukaryota > Metazoa > Arthropoda > Insecta > Hymenoptera > Cynipidae > Andricus > Andricus grossulariae. The sequence goes on from JAABKJ010006414.1 coordinate 8,882, forward strand.
AAAATAGTTGAGCTTAATTTCAACCAAACAGACGACTTTTCTACCAAAAAAATACGAATTTTCAACAATAAAGTTACATTGTTAACGAAAGAGATCAATTTTTAACTGAAAAGATGAATCTTCAATCAAAAAATGATATATATAAATATATATATATATTTTTTTTATCAACAAAATATTTTTAATTTTATATTAAAAACAGTTGAATTTAAACAAAAAAGAGGAATTTTCAACAAAATAGTTGAATCCTCAATGAAAATAATCTACTTTTCTATGCAAGATGTACTTTCTATAGAATAGTTACATTTTAAACTAATGAGATGAATTTTCAACAACAAAAAAAACTTTTTAACCAAGTAGTTTAATTTACAACCAAAAAAGATGAACTCTCAACGAAAAATCTAATAGTTGATATAACAAAAAAAATTTTTTTTTACTTTAAATTAAAAACAGTTGAATTCATCCAAAAAAGATAAGTTTTCAATCAGATAGTTTAATCTCTAACCAGAACAGATTAATTTTTAAACCGACAGTGGCATTTTTAACCAAAAAATATGAAATTTCTACCAAAAGAGATGAATCTTCAAACAAACAAAAATTTTTTTAATCAAAAGCGTTGAATTTTCAACCAAGAAAGATTTACAGTCAAGAAAGAAAAATAATTTTAACCAAACTATAATTTGAGAGAAAAATAATCTTTAATACAAAGTACAAATTACGAATCACTATTTATTTTTCTAGTTCATTTATTCCTAAGGTTATATAAACATAATTTTTCTAGATTTCTTGAGAAAATTCAAAAATATTTTTTAAGAGTTCAGATATGTCGGAAAAGTATCAGAAACATTTTAAGAAGATTTTTTTATTCTGCAGGATTTTAAAAACTTTTAAGAAAAATTCGAGTCAGATTAAAGGATATTTAGGGCTTGTAGAAATTTGGGAGAAATAAAAAAATATTGTATGAATTTTCCGAAATCTTTCAAAGTTTTAAAATATTTGTAATCTCTTCAAAACTTCTAAAATTCCTAAATATCGTTTAAACTAACTCGAATTATTCATAAAAATTTGGAAAAATCTTCAAAATTAAAAAAATTGTATTTTTGAAATGTTTTAAAATCTTTTTAATTATTCTCATAGAATAAATTTTTTTAAATAAAAAATCACATTGAATTTTTCCAGGAATGTTCTAAAAAGTCTGGCTGTTTCAAAAACTTTCAAAATCCTTAAAAAGCATCAAAATTTGAGATCGAAATCTTCAAAAATCTACATTTTGTTATCAATGTGTTGAAATCTTTTCAAATTTTTAATAATTATTGTAGTTTTTTCAAAATTTGTAAATATGTGTTAAGATGGTTCGAATTTCTGCCAAAAATTTTGCTAAAATCTTTCATATTAAAAAATGCCTTAAAACGTTCCCTTTTTCTGATATCTTTTGAAATCTTTTGAAATCTTTTTGAATGTCGTTTAAAATGATGCAATTTTCCAACCAAAATGTAATCCTGTAAAATTAATAAAATTATCCTAAAATATTCCAGATTATTTTTTGAAATATTTGAAATCTTCAAAACTTATTATTAATCTTTGAAAAAAAAACCTAAAACATTAAAAATTTTCTCTCGAAATCTTATTGTCGGTACCGGTAATTTTTGTTGTTGCAGGTACATTAAAAATTCTCTCTTTTATCAATAATGTTCAGAAACATTCAGAAATAAATTTTATCATGAAATAAAAATACTTCTTTGGAAATTTTCATTTACTAAATTCATGGTGCAGAAAATTCTTTATCAACAGATAAACTTAAAAATCTAATTTAATATGGTTAATGAAATATGAATAGAATCCTTTTTTCATTTTTAAAACATGTGTGTAAAAAGTTCAGAAGATAGTTCTTTCCTTTATTATTAAAGACTCATTTACAATTTAAATTTTCTCATTTAGAAATATATTTTCAGAATTAAAATTCCTAATTTGGGAATTGTGATTGAGAAAATTTCAGAAAAATGAAAAGAAAAAACTAAAAACAGCCACTAAAAGTCATATACACTCAGTATGCAACCAATCAGGTTTCCAATGAATGCGAAATCTCGTGAACACTATTTTTCAAGAAAGAATAGGTAAACAGTACAATTTTTTAAAAATTAATGAGCTTTTGAAATTAATGATCTCTTAGAAATACCAATCAAAAAACGAACTTTAAAGAGAAGTAAGGAATTAGAGCTCGTAAACTTTGGATTCCAAAATCATTTACGAAGAAGACTCTTGTATCATTATTTTTAAAAGAAATCCATAATTAAATGTTGTATAAGAGTTCTAAAGAAAAAAGGCCAATATATAATTTTTTAAATTAAACAAATGAGCTATCTGCAGATGCGATTCTTTATTTTCTATCTTGTGACATTTTTAAAACTAAAAAAAAACGTAAAACAATGGACTAAACTTGACTGATGTCAGGTCCGACAAGGATTGAACATTTTTTTTCTATACTTATTTCTTTCAGCGGAGATGCCTCACTGTTCAAAATCGAAAAAAAAAAAATGTATTTTTATTATCGTAAACTCCTATTTTTAATTGAAAATAACAAAAAGCTGGAAAACACAGTGGACGGGAAAATAAATATTTCCTGTAATCTTTAAAATAAGGCATCAAATCGTACTACTAAACAAATATTCTTAAATCCAATTAAAATGTTCGATCTACAGAAATATGGACAAAATTTTAATCTATGCCGAAAATTTGTCAAGCTTATTTCCCAAGTTCTTGCCTGAGTAGGGTGACATGACGTCCTGATTTATTAGATGTCCTAATTTTTTATCGCTGTCCTGATTTTCTGATTTTTTTGTGATATGTTCTGATTTTTCATGCCCGCAAACGAAAATTCGCGTTTTTCATTGCGCGGACTTAAGTTTTTTCACAGTTTATGAGGGCGCAGTCTTATTGTGAATGTTGAATTCAATTTCAAAAAATTGACAAAAAATTAAAAGTTCCGCAAAGTATTTAAAGTAATTAACATATTATACAGATTGTACTCCATTATTTGAATAAAAATGTTGATCTTGAAGAAGTTATTTGTATAAATTGTAAACTTAGGAGATAAACATACAATTTTATCATTTTGTTCAAAATTAAATAATTTTTTTTTAAAACAAACAAGTCCATCTTTTTGGTTGAAAATTCAACTGTTTTATTTAAGATACTTCTGTTTGGGTTGAAAATTCAACTATTTGGTCAAATATAAACTTTTTTGTTGAAAGTTAATATTTCGATTTGAAAGTTCAACTGTTTTGTTGAAAATTCGTCTTTTTGGCATAATAATTCCACATTTTTGATGAAATCTTTTTTCTTTATTAACTGTAAAATCTCTCTTGGTTGAAAATTCGTCTTTTTGGTTTAAAAATTTCTCTGTTGTTCTCGAAATTTCATAATTTTTAGCTAAAAATGCAAAGTTTGATTGAAAAATAATCTTTTTTTGATCACGGAATTTCAATTAATTTGTTGAAAATTCCTCTTCTTTGTTTAAATTCAACTGTTTTTGGTATCGAATTAAAATCTGTTTTGGTTGAAATACCAACTAATGTATTATTTGTTGAAAATTCGACTACTTATTTGAAAGTGGAACTACTTTGCTAAATATTAATCTTTTTTGGTATAAAATTAATCTTTAGGGTTGAAAATTCATCTTCTTGGTCGAAAATTCAACTATTTGTTTCGAAATTCATTTTTTTAATAACAGTTTCATCATTATAGTTGAAAGTCCATTTCTTTGGTTAAAAATTTAACTTTTTTGTTGACAATTCTCTTTTTTCCTTTTTTTTTAACTGAAAATTTAACTACTCCATGTTTGGTTAAAAATGTATCTTATTTAATTGAAAATTCAACTATTTTGTTGAAAATTCAACTATTTTGTTGAAAATTCAACTATTTTATTGAAAATTCATGCATTTTGTTGAAAATTCATCTTTTGTGGTAGAATATTAATCTTCTTGGTGAAAAATTCATCTTTTTGGACAATTCATTTCTTTGGTGGAAAATTGAACTATTTTGTTGAAAATTCGTTTCTTCATGATTGAAAATTAATTTTTAACTGTAAATATATAACTAGTCCATTTTTAGTTGAAAATTCATGTATTATCTTGAATTTTCGTCTTTTTGGTAAAAAATTATTCTTCTTGGTTGAAGATTCATTTTTTTGGTTGAAGATTCCTCATTTTAGTTAAAAATTCATTTCTTTTGTTGAAAATTTAACTATTTTATTAAAAATTCATATATTTTATCAAAAAGTCATCTTTATTGGTTGAAAATTTATTTTTTTTGGTTGAACGCTAATTTCTTTGGTTAAAAATGTAACCTAAAAAAACATTTATATTTATAAAGGCCCAGGAAAATGACAAATTGGGCAGGGAAAAGTCAGGGAAAGAGAGGGAATTTCGAAATTGGTATTTTTTAGTAACCCTGTTTTTTAAATAACACGCCGTAATTTAAATTGTATTAGGGGAGAGGAATTAGAGAATGAAGGAGGTAAGAAGTCTTCGCGCGTTTAAGCTTCTTCTACTCAATTTACATTTGCTTAGATTAATTAGAATTCATAAAAATAAAACAGTCAACATTATTGTTCAAATTTTTGTTAGTATTCATTAAAATTAATTAAATTTATCGAGGAAGATGTTGTGCCTCTAAAGTATAAAATGAGTTTCTTTTTCAATGCTCGTTGACATTCGAGATTCACAGTAGTAAATATAAGATTTAATCTTATTATTGATATGATAATACTTATATAAAAAATAAAAAATAAATTACTTTATAATCAACGCACCCGTCAGTATGAAAAGTTATAAACGTAAGGTCTATACAATGAAATTAATTTAAATTTTTAAAAGAAATAGTATTCTATTTGATATCAATATACAGTTGCAAAATAAAACAGACACTGCACTTGATGTTTCGCGGCGCGATAATTTTAGCTTGTTTAACGCGACATTTGAGAATGCTTACGATCATGCCATTCTATATCATTATACCAAATAGTCTTAAAATGCATTCTAAGAAACTTTAACAGCAGTAAAAAAAAATAAAATTCCAGATCTGCATATCAATCTGTTACCAGTTTTGAGAAGTTAATTAAACTCTTAATGTTTGAAAAAGAAACACGGAATTCGCAGCCCAAAATGCTATTAAAATGGAAGAAATAGGATGATTTTTCACGAAAATAAGATAATTATTTTCTTTTAAATAAAATTAATTTAGGTAACATATTAAATTCATTTTGAATCACTTTAAATTCCTAAGATTTCAAGTCGAAATATATTGCGTTTTCAGTAAATGGACGAATTTTTAAACGAGAAAATTAATTTTCTACCAAAAAAGAAGAATTTCAAACAAATTACATTAATTTTCAAGCAAATAGTTGAATTTTCAACTAAAAAAGATAAATTTGAAACAAAAAATAGAGTAGTTAAATTTTCATTTGAAAAGATAAAATGTCAACAACAACAAAATAATTTTCACTAAAATAGTTAAATTTTGAATCAAAGAGATGAAGTTTCAACTAAAATATTGAATCTTCGACCAAAAATTGAATATTTAACAAAGTGGTTTAACTCTCGACCATGTAGTTGAATTCTGAACCAAAAAAAAAAATGAATGTAATAGTTGATATTTAAACCGAAATTTTTTTTAAAATCAAAAACAATTCAATTCAAATAGTTGAACTTTCTACCAAATTTAAATTTTCAAGCCAAAAAGACTAATTTTCTAAAAAACAGTCGAATTTTCAACACAAAATTTAATTTTCAACCAATGTAACAATTGAATTTTCGACCAAAATAGTTCAATGTTCAACTTAAAAAACGAAATTTCTAGAAAAATTTGTATTCTAAACCAAATAGTTGAACTTACTACCATATTGGTTAATTTTTCAAGCCCAAAAAGACGAATTTTCTACAAAACAGTTGAATTTTCTACCCAAAAAGACGAATTTTCAACAAAGCAGTGGAATTTTCAACCAATATCATTGATGGTTTACGCAAAAAAAGGAATGTTTGGACTTTCTGCCAAATTTTAATTTTTAAGCCAAAAAGGCGAATTTTCAACAAAACAGTGGAAGTTTCAACAAAAAAGTAAATTTTCAACCAAAATAGTCGAATTTTCCACAAAAATAATTCAATTTTCAACTCAAAGAAACTAATTCTCTACAAAAAAATTGAACTTTGAACATTAAAATTAATTTTCAATCAAATAAATGAAATTACTACCAGCAAATTGTTTTATTTGTCAAGCCCAAAAAGATGAATCTTCTACAAAAACAGTTAAATTTTCAACCAAATAGTTCAATTTGTAACCCAAAAAGAGTAATTTTAAACAAAGTAAGTAAATTTTCAAACAAAATAGTTTAATGCCTGACCAAAAAACAAAAAAACAAAAATTTTGCAAAAAAAAAACTACATTTTCAAAAAATATTAATTTTTGACAAAAAAGTTAAATTTCGAGCAAATAGTTGAATTTTTGAAGAAAAAAAAATTTATTTTCAACTAGAGTGGAATTTTCATCCAAACAGGATATCCTTTTAAACAAAACTGTTGAATTTTCAAAAGAAATAATTAAATTTTGAACTAAAAAAATGACTTTTCAACAAAATACATAGTTGCATTTTGAAGAAGATAATTAAATTTTAAACAAGCAATTAAATTTTTAACAAAATCATTAAATTTTTAACAAAATAATTGAAATTTTTATCAAATAGTTGGATTTTCAATACAAAAAGAATAAACTGCAACCAAAAGCAGTTGCATTTTCAACCAAGAAAAATTAATTTTGAACCAAAAGGATGACATTTCCACAAAAAAGGTTGAATTTGCAATAAAAAAAGGACGAATTTTCTATCCAAAAAACGAATATTCAACAAAGCAGTTGAATTTTCGCCCAAAAAAGATTACTTGTTAACAAAATAGTATAATATTATACTTTTAAACCAAAAATAGTTTACTATTATCGAAAAATAGTTTGATTTTTCTATTGGGTTCTATCCAATCAGTTCACATTTGAGCGTCAAAATGAGGAAAAGGGGAATTTTCTTAAAGAAATGGGAAAAAATAGGAATTTCTCAAAAAGTGTAAAAAAGCGGAATTGGGGAAAGAGTATGAAGTCTGCAAACATTTTATAGACTTTGAAAACGTCTACATTTAAAACAACTCAAAGTTTTCATTGATTGAAAAATTATTAAACTGCTTTTAATGTTATGAAAATCTAGTAAGATTCAAAATAAAAACGTTCAAAAAATTTCCCCATTGCAGGCTATTGGAGAAGCCAAACATAAAAATTGGTTTATGTAAATACAAAAATAACTTGCAAGGGTGCTGGCGTTTCATTCAAGAAACCTCTAAGAAAAGAAAAGAAAAGAAAAGTTCTCAGTTGATCTCAGAATGAGACTCAACGCTGCAAGGTTAACGCTAAGGGTTAAAATAATTTCTCATTTCTTTCACTGGTCCCCTCCGTAAAGGCTATTTTCATCGGTGCCGTATGTTCATGTCTAGACTCAGTGAACTATTTTTACTGGGTTTTTCAACTAATATTAATTTCGATTTAGTTACTTAAATATGTAAGTTACTCCACCTATCTTTCTCATTAAATTTACCATTACTTTAAGTAGAATTAAAAAAAAAATATATGAAAAAGGTAAAGATCCAGTAAAGTTTAAAATCTCATTTCCAAAAGGAAACGTTCAACCTATTCAGTGAAGAGAATTCCTGTGTTCTGAACTTCATAAAAGCTATAATATATTACTCATGTCATGTGCCGCTCGTGATGATGGCTATAAATTAAGCAGAAGTGAATTTATAACGCAGACGAATTTAAAAAGCTAGATGGACGCGAAATTAAAATTGAAGTCTCAAAACTAGAATTAGGAAGCTAAAATTTAAGACATTAAATTTAGAATAACTCAAAACTGAAGTTCTTCTTTAACGTTCAACATTAAAATTTGACCACAGAATGTTTGGAAATTAAAAAAAAAACAAGAATCTAACGATCAAATTTGGAAAACACGCTCTTAAAATAATGTCTACGTTCAAATTAAAAAGAAAGAAATAAAATAATAAAAAATAAAAAAAAAAACAAATTTGTCAACATGTCAAACCCCATGAGGAAACCAGGATTTACAAAAAAATGAAAGAAAATATTTAAGAGCGTGTTGTCCAATTTGACCGTTAGATTCTTGTTTTTGTTTTAATTTCAAAGAATTTCATAGAAGGATTAAGAAGCTGATTTAAAAAAAATTTCGGGTGGCCACATTTACAGCCGAATTTTCGACTAAAAAAGATTACTTTTTAACAAAATAATTGCATTTTTAACCAAATAGTTGAATTTACAACCCAATCCTTAAATTTTCAAACTACGGAGACGAATTGTCGTCCAATTGGTCGTATTATTGATAAAAAAATAATATAATTAAACTTCCAATCAAAAGGATGACTTTTCTACCATAAAAGATGAATTTCCAATCCAAAAGAACGATATTTCTATCCCAAAAGACGAATGTTCAACAAAACAGTTGAATTTTCGACCAAAACAGATGACTAACAAAATAATTTAATTTCTAACCAACTAGTTGAATTTTCAAACTGTAAAGACAAATTTTCAACCTACAAAGACGAATTTTTAACCAAAAGGTTGAATTTTCAAACAAAAAATAATAAAATCAGATCACAAAGTTACAGAAAGTTGCATTTTCAACAAAATAGTTGAATTTTTCAGCCAAAAAGACGAGTTTCTTAGAAGGCAGTTTAATTATCAACCTGAAAAGTTGAGTTTTTTTACAAAAAATATAAATTTCAACGAAGAAAGGTTGATTTTCAATAAAAAAGGATGAATTTTCAACGATAAAAGATGAATTTTTAATTCAAAAGAACCAATTTTCTATCCAAAAAGACGAATGTGTAACAAAACATTTACATTTTTTATGAAAAAAAGTCTTTCTAATAAAATATTGGAATTTTTAACAAACTAGTTGAATTTTCAACCTACAAAGACTAATTTTTAACGAAATGACTGAATTTTCAAACGAAAAATAATAAAATTCAACCACAAAGTCATAAACGGTTGCTTTTTCAACGAAATTGTTGAATTTTCGAACCAAAAAGATGAATTATTTAAAGGATAGTTAAATTTTAATAAAAAAGTTAATTTTTAACAGAGAAAGATGGATTTTCAATCAAAGGGATGACTTCAACGACGAAAGATCAATTTTTAATCCAGAAAGGATCAATTTTTTATTCAACAAGACGAATGTTCAATAAAAAAGTTCAATTTCTACAGAAAAAAATTTTAACACAAAGTAACAAACAGTTGCATTTTCAAGGAAAAAGTTAATTTTCAAGCAAGAAAGATGGGTTTTCAAACAAAAGGGATGAATTTTCTACAATAAAAGATGAATTTTCAATCGAAACGGCCGAATTTTTTTTTTCAACCAAGAAAGATGAATTTTCAACCAATTACTTGAATTGAAAAAAATAACAATGTAATTTTAAACCAAATAGTTGCTTTTACAACTTGTTGAACATTTAAAAAAATACGAACTTTTAACAAAGTAGTTACATTTCTAACTAAATAGTTGAATTTCCAAGTCAAACAAACGGACTTTCTACCAAAATAGTTTAAATTTCAACCAAAAAAATTTTTGAAAAATAATTTAATTCCAAACAAAATAGTTGATTTTTTAAACAAAAATAATTAGCCTTCAACAAAAAATAGTTGGATTTCCCTATTGGATTCTACTAATTCAGTTCGCATTTAAGCGTAAAGACGGGAACAAGGGGAAGATTCTTGTAAACAGTGAAAAAGAGGGGAATAGGGAAACAGTAATATAATTTAATATATTGGCTTTTCTTACTTGATAAATGTTTTTACAGATTAAGTTTACCATTAAGGACATTCCATTTGCTGCTTCTCTTGAACTAACCATTATTTTATAAACTTTATTGAAATCTTCAACAAATTTACAGGGCACGTAAAAATTCCCGGTTATTTCCCGGTTTCCCCGGCCCAGTGGCCACCCTCAATAAAGAATGTTTTAGTTTTCTTTAATTTAGCTCTTTAAATTTACCGACCATTTCTGCCATCAAAAGTGGTGCCATCTCTTCGATGCCCTGAGCACTCTTCAGCAACTTTATTTATAAACTTTCTCAGGGAAAGTAATATCGTGGTAAATATATGTCAATGAAGTTTGCAACGTTTACAAAAGAAAAAACAAAATTTTCAAAAATTACTCAAATCAATTTTAAAGATTTTTTTATTGGCACTAGGGTCGATAATTTTTATTTGTTTTGTGTTCTACAATTAATTTAAAAACTAAGCAAAAAGATATATATTTTTAAGTAAATTAAAGTTCGATTTTTTTATTTTTTATTTTTTGTCCCGGACTGACTCACTGGACTCGTCAGTAAGGCTATGTGAATCAGTCCTACCTTATACATTTAAATTGATCTAAATTCATAATAATGTACAATTAAAAAAAATTTTGTTTATAAGTTTGTAAATTTGATGAATGTTCAATTAATAATATAGTAAATTTCAACCAAGGATAGGGGTTAAAACTTAATATGATCGGTAAATTTTGATTTGATTTTTCAAAAACACAAGAAATATATTTTAAACGTCCTTTATATAAGCTACAATTTTCATCCATAAGATATTCCTCTAAAACTATTATGTATATTTAAAAATAATCGAAAACTACGAAAATCTGAATTTTCACGTAAATTTGATGGTCGCAACCTCTAAAATTTTTTTTTAATCTAAAAAAATTAGGAGTGCTATATCTCACCCAGGAAAATAAACTGTAGCGATACGGCCGCCAAAAAATGAAAAAAAGTTTTTAGTGAACCACCCTAATGGGCCCCCATACAGGGTCGCGAGGACTGAAAGGCGAGCCACCTTTGTTTCAACAAACGAGAGGGTGCATACCAGTCGACACCCCAAACAAAACTTGTAAGTAACTAATTATTGAACATTTTCTTAACAACCTTCTTCTTTACTTGTTTGATTAACTAGTCATCCCTATTTAAGGTGGACTAGAACTAAACAAGAAAATTTAATCCGAAGCTTGATGAAGAAAGATCAATCCAGCTGCATCTGATCTTTCAAACTTAACTTTTTATATTTTTATCTCAATTAATTTGTAATTATTTAAATAAATCATAATTGACTTTGTAAAACTTGAATTCATGTGTAATCAATTTCTTTCTTGCACTCTGGTAGTTATGCTCATCCCAGTTTTCTGGTCTATTTTAAATTATAATTTAAAACGAGGAACCATCTTTAAATTAAATTAAATATAAGGTCAGTTACACCTCTTGGGACGTAACACAAGTGAATAAATAAATGAAATGACAAAAGTTGTTCAATCAAAAAAGATCTACAAATTTTGTTATAAACTCTTGTTATAAAAATATATGAAAAATAAAAAATTAAAATTTTGGGAAAAACGTCACAACCTACAATAACATTTTATTTCACAAAATTTGTCGCCTTAATTATATCTAGAATTTACTTCGAACCACTTCACGCTAGGACGTGTATTTTTGGTTTCAATCGTAAAAAATAACATTGGAAGTAAAAAAATTAATTTTTTGAAAAAACGACACAAGTTGCAATAAGATGTTCAATGACAATGATACCAATTTTTACATTTTTATCAGAGAAGGTATTAGATTTGTGTAAAATTTGACCTCCGTTTTTGTCAAATCTCCACGTTTGGAGACGTTCTGAACCCGAAAAACAGATTTTCTCGAATGTGTCAAAAGTCTGCCTCTATGCCTGTCTGCCAGTGTGTGTGTCTGGCTGTGTCTCTGGTTGTGTGTGTGCATAGGTTATTAGTAGTACTTGAAAAGATGAACAATTCACGTGCATGGCTTTTTTTGAATAATAAAAAAATTACCGGAGTTATAGCCTTTACAAAATTGCAGAAAACAAACCTAAATTAACATTTTAAGCCAACCAACGCACGATATGAAAAAATTCCACAATAATAAAAACGTTGCATTTTGAACACCCTACAAGATTATCATAATAATTTTTTAATTTTCTTGAAAAATCGGAAATTCAAATTTTGGCCGCTTAAAAACTAATAAAAAATGAAAAATTCCATTTTGCGGTCAAACTATACAAGATACGAAAAAAGATGATTCGACCAAAATTATGCATTCAAAAAACATCGACAAATTTGTTTGAAATCAATTTTTGATTATTGAAAATAGAAAAATTGAATTTTTAGAAAAACAACACAAAATACGAAAGAAATAAATAGACAAAATTTGTTCACAAAAAAAAAAGAGCTACAAATTTGTCACGAATAATTTTCTGATAGGACGCGTAGTTCTTGTTTTAATCGTAAAAAACAAGATTGAAAATTAAAAAATTAAACTTTTGGAAAAACGACATAAAAGGCGAAAAAAATAATGAGAAGAAGAAAGTCGTTCAATCGAAAAAGACTTTTTCTTATTCTTATAGTATGCGTACTTTTTTTTAATCATGAAAACAAGACAATGAAAATACGCATGTTTCAATACCACCCGTGTGGAAATGCAAATGGGAGGCTAGTCGCTTAACAGACCAATTCGCCCCACTTTAAGTCGGGGGCTAGTCGGCACAACTGACCTCTACCCGACCAGTTCCGTTTCGGTGAATTAGTCATGAGCTGGCTAATTGACCCGACCTATCCCAGTCGGGGTCTAGTCGGGTACTACCCAGGTGGAAATGCACCACTGGCGCAGTACCACTATTGCTATACTCTAATTTAAAGATATAACAAAAAAGGTATTTGAAAAATAAATAATAATTCCCTAGCAGACTGAATGAACGGAACGGATACGCTATAGCGTATCCTTATAGTATCCACATCGTATCCTCTCCGTATCATGCAAGCAAAACTCATTCAAAAAGGAAGATGAACATTTAACTTTTTACATTCTCATCCAGAGAAGGTATTAGATTTGTGTAAAATTTGACCCCCCCCCCGTTTTTTGGCAAATGTCCACGTTTTGAGACACCCTGAACCCAAAAAACAGGTTTTTACGAATGTGTCTGTCTGTATGTATGTATGTATGTATGTATGTATGTATGTAT
>JAABKJ010006415.1:0-21994 GCA_011634705.1 Andricus grossulariae
CTACTTTACCACCGAGCAATTCACGCCTACCCCGAAAGGGAAACGGCTTAATGATATAATAATAATAATAATAATTTTTAACCAAGAAAGGTGAGGTTTCAAAAAAAGGAATAAATTTTCAACCAAAACGTTACATTAAAAAAATTGCAATGAAAAAGTTAATTTTCTACCAAATAATTGAATTTTTAGCAAAAGAAAAATGAATTTTAAATAAAGAAGTTAATTTTTAACGAATTTTCAACGATATAGTTAAATTTTTAACCGAAAAAGATTTTTTAGTCAAAAATGAAAAAAATGTAATTAATTTGTTGAATTTGCAATCCAAATAGACAAATTTTCTACAAAAGAGTTGAATATTTAGCCAAAATACTTAAATTCTGAAACGCAAGAGACTAATTTTGAACTAAATAGTTCAATTTCCAAGACAAAAATTTAATTTTTCAACAAAAAACCTAATTTTCTACTAAATAGTTGAACTTTCAACAAAATAATATAATCGACCTTAAAAATTTAATTTTGGGTTCAAAAAACCGAATTTTCTGTCTAAAAAGTCAAGTGGTTTCAACAAAATAGTTGCATTTCTAACCAAAAGAGACGAATCCTAAACCAAAAATATAATAGTAGACTTCTCAAAAAAAAAAAATAACATTCAATCAAATGTAGATGAATTTTCATATTAAATTAATTTAATTACTAAATTAAATTAATTATTATTAAATTAATTTAATTTAAAAGAATTCTTTACAGAATAACATCACTCCTTTGCATTTGGCGTGTCACTATGATCATCCAAATGTCGCACAATTATTGTTAGAAAAGGGAGCGTCTACGCAACTTGCTTCCCAAAATGGACACACGCCTTTGCATATTGCAGCTCGAAAAAATCAGGTAATGTTATAATAAATTATGAAAAACGTGTTGAAATACAAGCTTTTTCATGTCCGGGAACGAATGCTGAAATTAAGAATCAAGAAAAAAAATAGTTCTTTTAAGAAATTAACACTAGCACTTCAATTGGCTTCAAAGTTTGAAGAGAAAGGGACAAAGTAAGGGAAGGACTAGAGGAATCACATCCTGAAACAGGTATCAGGACGAGTTGTGGATCGACCCTCTTTTTTTTTATTTTTTTTTCTGAATCCTCAATTTCAGATAATTTCTTGTATTGCTAGTTGTTATTAAGACTAGAGGAATCACATCCCGAAACAGGTATCAGGACGAGTCGTAGAGGACTGACCTACGAGTCGTCCTAATACTTTTTTCTGTATGTGATTCCTTTAGTCTTAATAACAGCCAACAGTACAAGAAATTACCTGAAATTGAGGTTTCAGAGAAAAAAACTATTAGTGGTTGTTGAGACTAGAGGAGTCACATCTAGAAGCAGGTATCAGGACGAGTCGTGGATCGGCCTTCTACGACTCTTTCGGATTTCATAAAGTCTGCAAGAGCCCTAGATAGTTGGAAATTTTGTTCCCTCAATCCTCAATTTCAGGTAATTTCTTGTACTGTTGGTTCTTATTAAGAATAGAGGAATCACATCCAGGAACAGGTATCAGAACGAGTTGTGGAACGACCCTATTTTTTTTTGTTTTTTCTCCCTTTTTTTCTGCATCCTAATTTCAGGTACTTTCTTGTACTGTTAGTTGTTATTAAGACTGGAGGAATAACATACCGAAACAGGTATCAGAACGAGCCTTAGAGGGCCGACCCACGACTTGTGCTGATACCTTTTTTTGCATGTCATTCCTTTAGTCTTAATAACAACAAACAGTACAAGAAATTACCTGAAATTGAGGATTCAGAAGGAAAAAAAACTATTGGTTGTTGTTAAGACCTGAGGAATCACATGCAGAAACAGGTATCAAGACGAGTGGTGGATCGGCCTTCTATGACTCTTTCGGACTTTATAAAGTTTAAGAGAGCTCTAGAAAGTTGGAAATTTTTTTCTTTTGATTGCTCAATTTCAGGTAATTTGTTGCACTGTTGGTTGTTATTAAGACTAGAGGAATCACATGCAGCAACAGGTATCAGGACGAGTTGTGTGTCAGCCCTCTACGACTCTTCCGGACTTCATAAAGTCTGCAAGAGCTCTAGAGAGTTGGATAATTTTTTTTTTCTTAATCCTCAATTTCAGGTAATTTCTTGTAATGTTGGTTGTTATTAAGAATAGAGGAAACAGATCCCGAAACAGGTATCAGGACGAGTGGTGGATCGGCCTTCTAGGACTTTTCCGGACTTCATAAGCTCTGCAAGAGCCCTAGAGTTGAAATTTTTTTTTCTGAATGCTCAATTTGAGGTAATTTCCTGTAATGTTGGTTGTTATTAAGACTAAAGGAATCACATGCAGAAACATGTATCAGGACGAGTCGTGGATCAGCCTCCTATGACTCTTCCGGACTATAAAGTCTGGAAGAGTCCTAGAGAGTTTGATTTTTTTTTCTGGATCCTCAATGTCAGATAATTTCTTGTACTGTTGGTTGTTATTAAAACTAGAGGAATCACATCCCGAAACAGTTATCAGGACGAAATGCGGATCGGCCTTCTACGACTCTTCCGGACTTTATGAAGTCTTGAAATGGTCTGATTCAGATTATTTTCAAATAAAATAATTTATGATAATTTAAAAATAACTATTATTTTCAGATGGACACAGCTTCTATTCTATTGGAACATGGAGCAAAAGCAAATGTCGAATCGAAAGCTGGCTTCACACCATTGCATTTGAGTGCTCAGAAAGGACATTACGATATGACAAACTTGCTTATCGAACATGGAGCTGACCCTAATCACAAAGCGAAGGTAATGTCATAAATATTGCAAATATTTTTAGGCGTCATTAAATCCCATAAATCTAATCAATCATGTTTCAAACTTTTGACAACACCGTATGTATGTATGTCGACCCCCTTTTAACCAAATACACCGTACTCTCGGTTTCAGTCCAGTTTCGGGGGTTGCTTGCAAATAGCAAATAGCGAGTGTGTACTCGCGCACTGCGGCCCATCCGAAGCGAGAGTCGCAAAACCGTCTCTCGTCGGTGTATTTTGAATTTTCAACCAAACAGATGACTTTTTAATCAAAAGTCTAAAAGATAAATTTTCAGTTAAAGAAATAATGTTCAAACGAGAAAAAACGAATTTTCAACAAAGTAGTTAAATTATCAACCAAAGAAATAAATTTTCAACTAAAGTGATGAACCTTCAATTATTAGTCTAAAAGATCTCTTTAACCAAAAATGGAATAGTTGAATTTTCATTATAAAAAAATTAATTTTAAATTTAGAACCAAATAATAAAACTTTCAACCAAGAAGATTAATTTTCTAAAAAAAAAAAAAGAATTCACAACAAAAAACAGAAATTTTCAACCAAATAGTGCAATTTTCTACCAAAGAAGATACATTTTCAACCAGAAATGGAGCAGTTAAATTATTAGCTAAATGAATAATTTTTAACAAAAAATGAAATTTTCAACGAAACAGTTAAATTTTCTTCCTAGATATAAATATAAATTTTCAACAACGAAGTGAATTCGAAACCAAATATTTGAATTTTCTACAAAAAAATACAACATTTCAACCAAATATTTGAATTTTTAATTAAAAAGCTTAATTTTCAACAACAGAAAAAAGCTTTTTTAACAAAATATTAAAAATTTCAACCAAATAGATACATTTTCAAACAAAAAGTTGTATTTTTAATCAAAAAAATTAATTTTCTACAAAAAAATATGAATTTTCAAGAGAATGCATAAGTTTTTAGTCAAATAGTTGATTTTGCAATAAACAAGATTCATTTTCTATAAAAAAAAGACGAGTTTTGAACCAAATAGTTGAATTTTCAATCTAAAGGAGAATGCTTTCTATCAAAAAATGGAATATTTAAATTTTCATTATAAAAAAATATTTTTAAATTTGGATTCAAATAATAAAGTTTATAATCAAAAAGATGAATTTTGAAGCAAGAAGATTAATTTTCTACCAAAAAAGATAAATTTTCAAGCAGAAATAAGACAGTTAAATTTTTAGTTAATAAAATCAGAAATTGAGAAAGTTTATTTTGAACCAAAATTTAGCATTTTCTACCAAAAAATACAAAATTTTAACCAAATATTCGAATTTTCAATTAAAAAACCTAATTAAAAAAAACGCTTTTTCAACAAAATAGTTAAATTTTTAAGAAAATTAAAAAGAATTAAAAATAACTTGTTAAGAAAATGCACAAGTTTTTAACAAAAAAGATGAATTTTCAACAAAAAAGATTAATTTTATACCCAAAAAGACGATTTTCGAAAAAAAAATTCAATTTTCCGCCTATGAATATAAATTTTCAACCAAAAAGTCAATTTTAAACCAAATATTTGCATTTTTTATTACAAAAGACAAAATTTCAACCAAATATTCGAATTTTCAATTTGAAAACTTTAATTTTTAACAAACAAAAAAAAAACACGTTTTCAAGAAAATAGTTAAATTTTCAACAAAATAGTTGAATTATCAACCAGGAAAGAATTTTCAACCAAAAAAGATTTTTCAACCAAGAAAGAACAAATATTTTAACCAAGTTGTGTAATTTTGTACCCGAAAATATGAAGTTTTAACAAAAAAAAGTAATTTTCAATGAAACAGTTGATTTAAAAAAAAATCAAAATAGATGAATTTGCGATCCAAAAAGACAATAATTGAATTTTCAACCAAATAATAAAATATTTGATAAAAAAGTTGAATTCTCAACCAAAACTTTAATATATAGTCGACTTTTTAATGAAAAAGAATTAATTTTGCCAAAAATAGTAACATTTTCTTATTATTTTCTAATAATTCAGTTTGTATTTAAGTGTGAAACGAGAAATATTTTTTTTGTTAAACTTTCATGTACTGGGTTGAAAGTTGAACTCATTTGTTGAATATTCATTTTTTTTTAAATTTATCATTTTTTTGAAAATTTATCTCTTTGTTTCAAAGTTCGTTTCTTTTTTGGTTGAAAATTAATTTTTCTAAACTGAAAATTGAAGTATTTAATTTTTGGTTCAAAATGATCCTTTTTAGTTAAAAATTGAACAATTTGGTTGAAAATTTATCTTTTTGGTTGAAAATTCTTTTATTTTAGTTGGTTGAAAATGGCTGTATTTTCTTGAAAATTCTTCTTTTGGCAGAAAATCAATCTCCTTTTTTGAAAATTCATAATTTTTTTAATAATTGGTAAAAATAGGCAGTAAGAAAAAATCCAGTTACAAAAACTGTATGTTATTGTTTTTTCTTCAATAGGAAATTAATGATAATATTTTTTAAAGTCTTAAAATTATCGAATTTTTTTTTCTTCAGATATCTGATTGTTTGGCACGATAATTTATAGATTAAGGAATAACAGTTTAAATAAACATTAAAGTTCATTTTGAATACTTAAATTTATAAATTTCTACTATAATTTAATTAATTTTTAATTTTTTTTTCTACTATAATTTCTACTATAATTTCTATTTATAAATTTAAAATTTTTTTGCTCAGAAATTTATAAATTTTGCTTGAAAAATGAACACTGTAAACAATTTCGGGAATTTATCCTAATTTCTGGAAAAAATTTTGAATGAATAAGAACTATTCTAAAAAAAATCATTAGGTATGCTTAACTAAAAAAGATCATTTTTAATCAAAAATTAAATACTTCAATTTTCAGTTTAAAAAAATTAATTTTCAACCAAAAAAGAAACGAACTTTCAACCAAAGAGATAAATTTTCAACAAAAATGATAAATTTTCAAAAAAAAAAATGAATATTCAACAAATTAGTTCAAATTTCAAACAAGTACTGGAAATTAAAAAAAAAATATTTCTCGTTTTACACTTGAATGCAGACTGAATTAATAGAAAATAATAAGAAAATGTAACTATTTTTGGTCAAATTAATTCTTTTTTATTAAAAAGTCTACTACATATTAAAGTTTTGGTTGAGAATTCAACTTTTTTATTAAATATTTTATTATTTGGTTGAAAATTCAATGTTTTTTTTTATCGCAAATTCATTTATTTTTATAAAAAGAATTCAACCGTTTCATTAAAAATTACCTTTTTTTGTTAAAAATTGATATTTTCGGGTAAAAAATTACACAACTTGGTTACAATATTTGTTCTTTCTTAACTGAAAAATCTTTTTTGGTTGAAAATTCTTTCCTGGTTGATAATTCAACTATTTTGTTGAAGAAGCTTTTTTTTGTTAAAAATTAATTTATCAAATTGAAAATTCAACTATTTGGTTGAAATTTTGTCTTTTTTATAGAAAATGTAAATATTTGGTTTAAAATTAACTTTTTGGTTGAAAATTTATATTTATAGGCGGAAAATTGAACTGTTTTGTTGAAAATTCATATTTTTGATTATAAACTTTATTATTTGTATCGTAATTTAAACATATATTTTTTTATAATTAAAATTTAAAAAATCCATTTTTCGTTAGAAATCAATCTCTTTGAGCCTGAAAATTCAATTATTTGGTTTAAAATTCGTCTTTTTTTAGTAAAAAATCAATCTCCTTTGTTGATAATTCAACTATTTGGTTAAAAACTTATACATTTTCTTAAAAAGTTATTTTTAATTATTTTTAATTTTCTCACACATTTAACTATTTTGTTGAAAAGGTGTTTTTTTAAATGATGTTTTTTAATTGAAAATTCAAATATTTGGTTAAAATGTTGTATTTTTTAGTAAAAAATGGAAAATTTTGGTTTAAAATAAACTTAAAATTGATATTTATAGGCAGAAAATTGAACTGTTTTGATGAAAATTTAACTGTTTTGTTGAAAATTCGTTCTTTTTTTTTTGAAAACTGATTTTTTAAACTAAAAATTTAACTGTTCCATTTCTGCTTGAAAATTTAACTTCTTTGGTAGAAAATTAATCTTTTTGTTTCAAAATTCATCTTTTTGATTATGAACTTTATTATTTGGATCTAAATTAAAATATTTTTTTTATAGTTAAAATTAAAAAAAAAATTTGGTTCAAAATTCGTCTTTCTTGATAGAAAATAAATCTTGTTTGTTGAAAAATCAACTATTTGGTTAAAAACTTATGCATTTGGTTGAAAATTCGTCTTTTTTTGTAGAAAATCAATTTTTTTGTTAAAAAATGCAACTGTTTGGTTAAAAATTAATCTATTTGGTTAAAATTGGTAATATTTTGTTATAATACATATTTCTTCTAATTTAACTTGTATTAAAGATAAAACTCCTTGCTATGAAAAGCGTATATCTGAAAAAAGTACCTGCCTTCGATCTCTCTAGTAGCTTAGTGCTTGAAGCACCCGACCGGGAATCGGAAGACGTGAGGTTCGATTCCCACCGGAGCGAAGGAGAAAATTTTTTTTTTTCAAATTTGAAAATTTGTTATTAACTAATTAAAGAAAAATTGTTCCTTTTTTTGCAGAATGGACTGACTGCTTTACATTTATGCGCCCAGGAAGATTTTATTAGAGTAGCTTCAATTTTAGTTAAGAATGGTGGTAATATCGAAAATCAGACGCAAACTGGTTATAGACCGATTCACGTGGCCGCCCACTTTGGAAATTTGTCAATGATACGCTTTTTACTAAAACATAATGCTGAAATCGATGTTAGAAATAATCAAATGTACACTCCGTTGCATCAAGCCGCTCAACAAGGACATGCCCATATCGTGTCTGCTCTCATAGAGGGAAACGCTTCACACAGAGCTCGTACAAATGTAAGTTTTTTTATTTAAATCATAATTTTTCTCAATTTTCTGTTACCGTTTTCAAGTATTCAAGAATTATTATTAATTTTATATTCCAAAAAATCAATTCTGATTGTTTAGAATTAAATATTTCGAGGTTGTATTCCGCCTATTCAGATTGATTAAGGGCATGTGTCAGGCCTTCATCTGACCAATTATTACATGTTATTATATTCGGTGGCTTTATAATTTAAAAAAATGAATATATTGTGCTTTTGAGGAAATTGTTTAAAAGATGTATGTCTGGTCCTTTTGAGTCTTTAATTTGTTTAAATAATGTAATTCTGATAATTCTGTTTTAACTAGGGCTCTAAAGCCCTGCTCTCAGTTACATTCAAAATTAATGAAATTGCGCTATTTAAAATAAAAACTGAATTGGGTCGACAGACGTGCCGTTGTATATTTTGAACCATTTTCTAAAATGTTAACACAATATTTATATATTTCAAATTATGAAGCCGTGGAATATAAACCATGTAATTAGTCACGTGATACTCTGGTACATGCCCTTCAGGCATGTATAAATTCCTAGCATAAATTTGATGGTAAAACAAAAAAAAATTATTTTTTTATAAAACTAATACCAACAAGAAATTAAAAATTAGAAACGTCTTGAATTAATAAGGCAGAGGATCAACCCATAATTATCGATACTTAAAAAAAAAGTATCATTATTTATTCTTCGAGAGTTGTTTAATAGTATAAATGCTGAGATTAATTGAATCAATAAATTTTCGAATATAAAAAATAATTAAAATAATATAATATTTATAATTTAATTATTATTAGGGGCGTACACAATTTTCAAAAACCCGATCCAACCCGGAAGTTCAATTACCAAATTTCCCGTTTATGCCGGTAACTTTAGCCGTACTGTATGCAAATTTCTCATAAATTTTCGGTATTTTTTGAAAATTTTTTAATTGAACTTTTAAGCTAGTTCGAATTTTCGGGTTTTTGGGCCGGATTGCAAACTCAAAACCCGACCCGGCCAAACAAAAAATAAATTTGAGTATTCATTCAATTAATAACAATTTTGTTATTACTCATACTCGCATAAATAATAATTACTATCTAGTTCAGTATATTATTTTGAATTCCTTTGAATCCTTTAAAATTCTTTGAAGTCTTCGAAATTCTTGAATTTGTTTTCAAATTAAATTTTTGTTTAAATTCCTTGAAATCTATTGCATTCCTCGGAATACTTTGAATTCACTGAACTCTTTGAAGTCCTTCAATTTCCTATATTATAATTTTTTTTTAAATATAAAAACTATTGTCAAAAAAAAACAACATTTTTCTCAAGTTTTAAACTTTTTTTTATCAAAAATCATGTTTTTTCTTTCATAAGACATGACTGATAATATGATTTCAATTCTTAAAAGTATATAAAACTTTTCTTCCAGTTACCTGATTTATGGCACGAAAACTATCTTAAACCGAGTGGGTTATCAAAAGTCACTAATGTTCTTTTAAATTCAAAAGAATTCAAAAGTATTCAAAAGAATTTAAAATGATTGAAAAGAATTTGAAAGAATTATATCAGAATTCCAAAGAATTTAAAAGGATTCAAAAGGATTCAAAAGAATGTAAAAGAATGATAACAGAATTCCGAAGAATTCAAAAGATTTCAAAAGGATATGAAAGAATTCAAATGAATTCGATGAAACTTATAAGAATTGGTGGTGAATTTTCATGAATTCAGGATAAAATATCAAAAATGAAAAATAAAACAAGAATTAACTAAAATTCGATTAATTTCGAGGAATTCAAAAGAATCAGAAACTTTTAAATTTCCTTTATTATTAAAATATATTAAAATCCAACCATTTTGAAAAAATTGGTAAAAAGCGACAGTCAGAAAAAATTCAATTACAAAAATTATTGTTAACAAAAAACATTTTTTGGAAGTTTTAAACTTTTTTCAAATGAAAAATCGTTTTTTTTTCTTTCATAAGACATGGCTTATAATAATTATGATCATAGAAAACTGTTGTCAAGTAAACTGATTTTTGACACGGAATTCAAAAGAATTTGGAAGGATTAAAAAAAATTGAACAGGTTCGAAAGAATTCAGAAGAGTTCAAAAGAATTCAAAAGAATTCAAAAGGATTCAAAAGAATTAAAAAGTTTCAATTAAATTAAAGTTTTCAAGTGAATAAAAAGAAATGTCTTAGGATTTCTGGGAAAATTACAAATGATTTTTTATTTTATAAAATTGGTTTTAAAAGAATATTTAAAGTAATGCAAAATATTCCTAAAGATTTTCAAATTTTCCAGAAAAGAACCTGGAAATTTTCAGATAATTTTTTTCATTTACAAATTTTTTTTTTAAATTTTCAATAAAATTTGAGTCATTAAAAAAGATATTTAGAAGTTTTTGAAAAGTTAAAAAAAATAATAATCTCTTATTCACTGCAATTTTTTAATCCCTTGAATATCCGGAATTCCTTAATTATTCGGAATTCCCTTAATTCGTAAATTATTCAGAATTCCCTAAATTCATGGAATATTCGTAATTCCCTGAAATCTTTGAATTTGTTGAATATTATGTATCCCTGAAATCCTTGAATTCCTGGAAATGATGGAATATTCGAAATTTAGTAAATTCTTTAAAATCTCAGAATTTCTTGAATTTTCGGAATTCCCCAAATTTCTTGAATTCTCTGAAATTCTCAAATATTCTGAATGCCTGAAACTCCTTGAATTTTCTGGAATCCCTGAAATTTTCAGAATGCCCTGAAATCCTTATAATTTTCAGAATTCCCTAAAATCCTTGAATTTCCTCAAATTCCTGAATTACTGTAATATTCTGAATTACCTGAATTCCTTGAATATTCGAAATTCCTTGAATTTCTCAAAATCCTTGAATATTCTAAATTCCTTAAACATTCGGTATTCCGTAAATTCTTGAAAATTTCAGGATTCTAAGAATTTCTCGAAATTTCTCTGAAATCCTTGAATATTCTGAATTTCCTGAAATAGTTTCATATTCTCAATCTCCGGATTCTTGAAAATTTCCAAATGTTCAGAATTTCTTGAATTCTCTGAAATCCTGGAATATTCTGAATTCCTAAAATTCATTGAATTCTCTAAATCGCCTGAAATCCTTGATTATTCTGACTTCCTAAAATTCAATGAATTCTGTAAAGTTCCGGAATTCCGTTAATTTCCTGAATTCCTTGAATTCCTTAAATTCTTTGAAATCCTTGGACTTTTCAGAATTTCCTGAATTCCTTTCATATTCTGAATTCCTGAAATTCTCGGAATCCCCTGAATTCCTGAAATTCCTTGCATTCTATTAATATCCCGAATTTCTTGAATCTGAAGTCCCTAAATATTACGCACTCTAAAGTCTTTCATTTTTTCTGAATTCTTCTGAATTCCTCTGAATTCCTTCTAGTTTTTTGAAGTACTTGAAATTCTCAGAATTGAGAAAATTTTTCGAATTCAGATGATAGAGAGAATTCCGCGAATTCGAAGAAATGAGACAATTCAGATAATTCGAAGATTTTAGAGAACTCAAAGTACTTCAAAATAATGCAAGGAATTCAGACGAATTCAAATAATTCCGAGAATTCAGAGGAATTCAGAACATTTAAAGGAAGTTAAAAGAATTTGAAAGATTTGAAATAGTTTAAAAGCATCCCTAGCAATTTAATAGAATGAAGAGGAATACATAGAATTGGAGGAATTCAAAGAAATTCCATATCAGTTCAAAGTAATTTAAGGAAATTGAAAGGAATTCAAATGTATTCAAAATGATAAGTGAGAGTCTTAGACAAACACTCTGAGTGAGTCTTGTTTTAAATGGAGGTATCAAATTCCTAATAAAAAATGTTGTGATTTTTTTAATCGAAGTAAAAAAATGTTACGTTTGAAAGAGTACTTAATTTATTTACTATTCATTGTGAGTACAATACAAATGTTTGAATTGACTTTACAGGATGGCTTAACAGCACTAAATATCGCTCAAAAGTTAGGATACATATCTGTGATGGAAGTCTTGAAGGGACTCTCTTACGATGGTGTAACACCGGACAACAAAAATTGGGAAGAAAAGTACAAAGTGATTGCACCCGAAAGTTTGCAGGAAACGAGTCTTATGTCCGATTCAGATGATGAAGGAGGTAATGATTTTGGAAAATAAAATCTTAATTTTCAGTGTTTCGTAGTCCCGGGCAGAAACCCTTACAGCTTCACAACTCACAATTCAGTGACCTCAGGGTACTCAGAGAACTCAGGGGCCTAAGAGAACTCAGGGAACCCAGGAAATCAGGGAACTCAGGGTACTCAGAGAACTCAGTGACCTAAGAGAACACAGGGAATTCAGGAAATCAGGGAACTCAGGGCACTCAGGAATTCAGGCAATTCGCAGAACTCAGAGAACTGAGAGAAATCAGGGCACTCAGTAAACTCAGAGAACTCAGGGAACTCAGGGAATTGAGAGAACTCAGGGACCTCAGAGAATTCAGGAACTTAGGGCACTCAGGGACCTTGGAGAACTCACGAAATTAGGGCACGCAGAAAACTCAAGGCACTCAGGGAACTCGGAGAACTCAAGGAACTCAAAGCACGCAGAGAACTCAAAACACTCAGGGAACTCAGAGAACTGAGGGAACTCAGGGAGCTCAGAAAACTCAGGAACTTAGGGAACTCAGAAAACTCAGAGACCTAAGAGAACTCAAGGAACTCAGGAACTCAGGAAATCAGGGAACTCAGGGTACTCAGAGAACTCAGGGACCTAAGAGAACACAGGGAACTCAGGAAATCAGGGAACTGAGGGCACGTAGGAAAATCAGGGCACTCAGTTAACTCAGATAACTTATGGAACTCAGGCAATTGAGAGGACTCAGAGACCTCAGAGAACTCAGGAACTTAGCGCACGCAGAAAACTCAGGGCACTCTGGGTACTCAGAGAAATCAGGGAACTCAGGGAACGCAGAGAACTCAGAGAACTCAGAGAACTCAGGAATTCAGGCAATTGGCAGAACTCAGGGAACTCAGGGCACGCAGAAAATTCAGGGCACTCAGTAAACTCAGAGAACTCAGGGAACTTAGGGAATTGAGAGAACTCAGGGACCTAAGAGAATTCAGGAACTTAGGGCACGCATAAAACTTAGGGCACTCAGGGACCTTAGAGAACTCAGGAACTTAGGGCACGCAGAAAACTCAAGGCACTCAGGGAACTGGGAGAACTCAAGGAACTCAGGGCACGCAGAGAACTCAAAACACTCAGGGAACTCAGAGAACTAAGGGAACTCAGGGACCTCAGAAAACTCAGGATCTTAGGGGCACACAGAGAACTTGGGGCACTCGGCAACTCAAAGAACTCAAAAAACTCAAAAAACTCAAAAAACTCAGAGAAATCAGGAACTCAGAGAAATCAGTGGCCTCTGAGAACTCAGGGAACTCAGAGCATGCAGAGATCGGCTCTCATTCTACTCTTCTTGTTAAAAATGCAATGGTTTTTTAGAATGAATTCACCTCTTTTAAGAAGAAATTTAATCTTTTTTGTTTAAAAACGTAATTTAAAAACTCTTTTGTAGAAAATTCAACAAATTAGTTAAAAATTCGATTTTTCTGTTTGAAAATCTAATGGTTTTATAGAAAATTCGTCTTTTTGGTACATTTTAGGGTGAAAATTCAAAAATTCGGTTAAAAATGTGATTTTTCTAGTTAAAGATTCAATGTTTCCGTAGAAAATTCATCTTTTTGTTTTGCAAATTCATCTATTTTAGTAAAAAATTAATCTTTTTCGTTCAAAAATGCAACGTTTTGGTTGAAAATTCATTTTTTTTAAATTCAACTACTTCGTTGAACAATTGTGTTAAAAATTCATTTTCTCTGGTATAAAATTTAACTATTTTATTGAAAATTCATTTTTTAGGTAGATTTTGGGTTTGGAACTCAAATGATTTGCAGAAAACTCGTTAAAAAAGTCAACAATTTAGTTAAAATTATAACTTTTCTGGTTGAAAATTCATCTATTCTGTAGAAAATTTGTCTTCTTGGTATATATCAACTGTTTTGTAGAAAGGGCACTCAGGGAACTCAGAGACCTCAGAGAACTCAGATAAATCAGGGACCTCAGAGAACTAAGGAACCTCAGGAACTTAGGGCACGCAGAGAACTCGGGCGCTCAGGGAACTCAGACACTCAGGAAAGTCAGAGTACTCAGAACTCAGGTAACTCAGGGACCGCAGAGAACTCAGGGAACTCATAGAATTAAGAGACCTCAGGGGACTCAGGGACCTCAGGAACTTAGGGAACTCAAGGCACGCAGAGAACTCCGGACACCCAGGGCACGTAGAAAACTCTGGACACTCAGGGAACTCAGGGATCTCAGAGAACTCAAACAAATCAGGGCACGCAGAGAACCCAGGGCACTCAGGGAACTCAGAGAACCCAGGGAACTCCGGGAATTCTGAGAACTCAGGGACCTCAGAGAAATCAGGGCACGCAGAGAACTCAGGGTACTCAGGAAACTCAAGGAACCAGGCAGCCCAGAGAACTCAGATAACGCAGAGAACTCAGGGAACTTAGATAACTCAGGGGCCTCAGGAACTTAGGGCACGCACAGAACTCGGGACACTCAGGAACTCTGATAACTCAGGGCCCTCAGGGAACTCAGGAAACTCAAGGCACGCAGAGAACGCCGGGCACCCAGAGAACTCGGAGAACTTAGGGAACTCAGGGCACGCAGAGAACTCAGGTCACTCAGGGAACTCAGAGAACTCAGGGAATTTAGGGGAAATGAGGGTGGTAGAGGAAATGAGGGGAAATATGGGAGGTGGAAGTAAGGATGGGGGAATTATTTGAGGAAGTTGATTAAGCGAAGATTGAAGTGTGGGGAGGGCAAGTAGGATGAGGAGGGAAATCGGGGTCGAAGAGGAGGGAAATTATGTGAGGGGAGGTTCGAACGACTTATTTACGTATTAACAGGTTACGAAACCCTTTTTTGAAGGCGCAAGGCACCTACTTTGACTAACTTTTAATTGAATGACTGTTGATATTTCCTTAAATTATATTTTTTTGCAAAATATCAATTACAGGTTCAGATGCTCTAATAAGTGAACAACCCTATCGATATTTGACAGCAGATTTGATGAAGAGTCTGCGAGATGATTCGCTCCCCATCGACGTCACCAGGGACGATCCAGTCCACAGGCCAGGTAATTTATTTAACCTTTAACCATTGTTAATTCGAGGGTTAATTATTCAATTTTTAATCTACCATTTTTCCAGTTACCAAAGAAGAAAAGCAGCAGTTTGTTCAAAGCAATAATTACTGCATGGCAGAAAATTTCGACAGTAACGACAACATGAATTTGGGGTATGTCTAATTTTTTTAATTTCGTTTAATTATTATTTATCAACGCTTAAGATAACATTGTTGATATTATTATTTGGTTCTTCTTTTCAGAAGGCTTCACTTCAGGTCGTGAGTAACCTTTATCCACATTTTATACAGTCGTTTAGAATAAATTTTTTCAAATCAAATCTTGCAGAAAAGTTTCCCACGTTTTCAATTGTTAATAACTTTTAAAGTCTACGATTCAAATTTTTTATTCAGATTCTTGGTAAGCTTTTTGGTCGATGCAAGAGGAGGAACGATGAAGGGTTGCAGACACAGCGGTATTCGCATAATTGTACCACCCCGAAGAGCTGCGATGCCAATTCGTGTGACATGCAGATTGGTGAAACCAAATAAAGTAGTAAATCCACCTCCACTGATGGAGGGAGAAGCTTTGGCTGCCCGCATTGTAGAAATGGGTCCAGTTGGTGCTACATTTTTGGGGTGCGTTTTCCATTTCACAAAATCTAAGTACACTTGGACCCCGATTTAGTAACCGCAGTGCGCAACTACTCAGTAGAGTACATTGCGCAATATTATGCAGACAACTCTCGACACTATTACTAAATCGGGGTCCGAGTGTAATTAATTTTACCTTTTGTGATGTTGCATCAACTGAATGCAACATTCATTTTACAGACCTGTGCTTATTGATATACCAAACTTTGCTGCTATCCGTGGGAAAGACAGGGAGATTATAATATTGCGAAGTGAAAATGGAGAAAACTGGAAAGAGCACGACAACTCTATTGATAACGATGATACTTTATTAAACACTCCCTATGGTAATTATTTTCAATGGAGTGGACTTAATCTCTAAAATATTTAATTAATGTGACAGTGATCTTGAAATACAATTTCTTCTTTTTAGATTCCCAAATGAGTGCCTTACACTCTGGAAGGATAACTCGCATAATAACCACCAATTTTCCACAGTACTTTGCGATCGTAACGAGAATTAAACAAGAAGTTCACGTTATTGGTTCAGAAGGTGGAATTTTGATATCGAGCGTGGCTAATCATGTCCAAGCAGTATTTCCCCCAGGGGCGCTGACAAAGAAAATTATAGTTGGATTACAGGTAAATCTCTATTTTGCACCATAGCTTCAAGAATACTCCCTAATTCCTGCAATCCTCCTTACAACCACTGCCTCTTTAAACCTGCAAACCTCCTTCCAACGCCTGCTCCAACCCTCCTTAAGAACCCTGCCACTTAACCACTGCAAACCATCCCACACCATGCTTCTCTTACACACTGCAACCATCCTTACACCACCTGTCCCTTCTTCCTTGCAACCGTCGTTAAACCTTCTGCACCTTAACCAGTGCAGCCGCTGGCTCTTGAACTCTGCCAACCTTGTTTCAATTCTTGCCCCTCAACCCTTGCAAACCTCTTCACAACCTATGCCCCTTAATCCCTGCAACCTTGAAACCCTCCTTCCAATCTATGCCTCTTAATTCTTACAATCCTCGTTACGAACTCTACCCCTCAACCCTTGGAACCGTCCTTATAAACCCTGACCCATTACTTTTGCAGCCCTCCTTTTACATCTGCTGCCCTCAATCCTTGTTTCTCAAACACTGCAAGCCACCTTATACTCTTCTGCTCTCACACACTAAAACCATCCTTATACCACCTGTCCCTTATTCCTTGCAACCGTCGTCAAACCTTCTGCAGCTTAACCAGTGCAGCGACTGACTCTTGAACTCTGCCAACCTTGTTTCAATCCTTGCCCCTCAACCCTTGCAAACCTCTTCACAACCTATGCCCCTTAATCCCTGCAACCTTGCAACCCTCCTTCCAATCTATGCCTCTTAATTCTTACAATCCTCGTTACAAACTCTACCCCTTAACCCTTGGAACGGTCCTTATAAACCCTGACCCATTACTTTTGCAGCCCTCCTTTTACCTCTGCTTCCCTCAATCCTTGTTTCTCAACCACTGCAAGCCACCTTACACTATTTTGCCCTCACATACTGAAACCATCCTTACACCACCTGTCCCTTCTTCCTTACAACCGTCCTTACACCTTCTTCCCCTTAAACTCTGCAATCTTGCTTTTAATCCTTGACCCTTACCCTGCACCCCTCCTTTCAATCCCTGCCTCTCAACTCTTACAACCTTCCTTACAAACCCTACCTCTAATCCTTAGAAACGTTCTTACAAACCCTGGCTCATTACTTCTGCAGCTCTCCTTTTACCCCTGCTTCCTTCAATCCTTGTCTCTCAACCACTGCAAGCCACCTTACACTCTTTTGCTCTTACACACTGAAACCATCCTTACATCACCTGTTCCTCATTCCTTGCAACCGTCCTTACACCTTCTTCCCCTTAAACTCTGCAATCTTCCTTTCAAACCTTGTCCCTTAAAACCTACAACCCTCCCAACGACCACCATCTCTTTACCCCTGCAAGACTTCCTAGCACTCTTTGACCCTTACACACTGCACCTTCATTACACCGCCTGCCCCTTATTTCCTGCATCAACTTACCCTGAAAAAATTGTAGATAGTCTGGGCATTAATGACCTCCGTACAATCACAGACCTGTCCCTGCTTCTTGAACTCTGCAACCCTCCTTTCAATCATTGCTCCTTACCCAGTGCAATCCTCTTCACAGCCTTCTGTCCTTTAAGGCACTTTATCAGAATGTGTAATTGGTTCTGAATTTTGAGGCCGCACGGTTGAATATTTTTGTTTAATTTTTTGCATACTTCATCTAAATAATCATATCTAGAAGCACACAGAGCCGGTTTTTCGATAAAATGTTTATATTTTGTTTAATAATTAAAAATAAAGAATAGCAGTGGTGCTCAGGTTTAGCTGTCCATACATTTTTCCGTCGTGCCTGTTGACCTTTGTCGAACTTCAGTCGGCAGACACCCCAGAGCGAATAGAATTATCCGGAACGAT
Source organism: Andricus grossulariae (assembly GCA_011634705.1). NCBI lineage: Eukaryota > Metazoa > Arthropoda > Insecta > Hymenoptera > Cynipidae > Andricus > Andricus grossulariae. Next base: position 18,010 of record JAABKJ010006415.1, read on the forward strand.
CATAAATATTTTAGTCACTTTCTTATAATTATATAAATTAATTAATTCTGCTAATTAAAATTGAATTAATCTATTGTTTCATAATGTATGTTTTTATAACCAGCCGTGATCTCATAACAATGCAAGCGTCATTCGTTCTTACGAATTCGATTTGCTCCGGGGTGTCTGCCGACTGGAGTTTGACAAGGTTCAACAGGCACGCCGCAAAAATGCACAGACAGCTAACACTGAGTATCACTGCTATTGGTCTCACGTTTTTTAATTTTTAAATAAAATATAAACATTTTATCGAAAAACCCGCTTCGTGTGCGTTTAGATATGATTATGTAGATGACGTATGCAACAAATTAGACAAAAACGTTCAACCGTGCGGCCTCAAACTTCAAAACCGATTACACATTTTGATAAAGGGCCTTAACCGTTGCAATTCATCTAGCAGCTTTTTAAAACCTGTAACAAAGTAGTTAAATTTTCAGTCAAACTAAATTTCAACAGAAGAGTTGAATTTTCAACCCAGAAAGATTTTTCGATCAGTGGAGAAAAAAATCTCATAAAAAAATGCTGAGTTTTAAGTCATAAAGACAAATTTTTAGGCAAAAAGAAGTCGAATTTGCAACCGAAAAATATGCATTTTCTATCAAAATGATTGAATTTTCGACTAAAAAGGACGAGTTTCCAACAAAATAAATGAATTTTCAACTGGAAAAGATCATTTTTCTAGCAGAAATGAAATAGTTACATTTTGAGGGGAAAAATTCATTTTTAACAGAAAGAAACAAAAAGGAATTTTCAACCAAGGAGTAAAATTTTCAACCGAAAAGGTTATATTGCTGAGAAAAATTTTTTTTTATAAAATAGATGAATTTTCAACTAAAAGAGATACATTTTCAACAAAAAATAGGATCGTTAAATTTTCAACCAAAAAGACTGAATGTCTAACAAACAAAAATTTTGACGAAAAATGGAATAGTTAAATTTTTAGCTGAGAAAATTGATTTTCAATCGAAAAAAAACTAATTTTCTATCAAAAAGAATAATTTTTGATAAAATACATGAACTTTCAACTGAATATTTGAAGTTCTAATGGAATTTTCATCCAAAAAAGTTTAATTTTCTACCAAAAAAGACAAATTTTCAAGAAACTAAATGAATATACAACTGAAAAAGATGAATTTTCAATTAAGAAGATGAATTTTTAACAAAAAATAGAATATTTTAATTTTCAGTTAGAGAAATTAGTTTTTAGGCAACAAAAATAAATTTTCAACAAAATAGTTGAATTTTTGTCCAAAAAAAAATAGTTTTTAACGAGAAAAACTAATGTTCTAACAAAAAAGACATTTCTTAACAAGATACATAAATTTCCAACAAAATATTTTAATTTTTAATAGACTTTTCAACCTAATAGTTAAATTGTTAACCTGATAGTTGAATTTTCAAGCATAAAGGTTAATTTCCTACCAAAAAAGACAAATTTTCAACAAAATATACGAATTTTCAAATAAAAAAGATAAATTCGCAAAAAAAAGTTCTGTCGTTTAATTTTTGGTTAAAGAAATAAGTTTTTAATCACAAAAAGTAAATTTTCAACCCAATAGTTGACTTTTCAACAAAAAGGTACACGCTGAATTTGTCAAACAGTTAGTTAAATTTTTAATTACAGAAGATTGATGTTTAACCAACCAAGCATGAAATAGTTAAATTTTTAGTTAAAACATTAATTTTCAACCAAAACGATTAATATTCTAACGAAAAAGAATATTTCTTACAAAATACATGAATTTTCAACCAAAAAGGTGAATTAGCCACTAAAAAGATTATTCTTCTACCAAAAAAGACAAATTTTAGTTCAATTTTCAGCTAAATAAATAATTAAAATTTTTACAAAATAGTTAAATTTTGAACAGAAAACAAAAAAATGATTTTTCAGCCTAAATGATGAATCATCAACCAACAAGATGAATTTTAAACAAATTAGTTCCACGTTCAACTAGGTAGTTGAATTTTGAACCCAAGAAGCTTTTTTAGTCGCTACTCACGATTAGCGAAAATCTTGAAAATTCAATCAAATACTCATCTTAAAAAATATGGAAAACTAAAGTGTAAAGTTGTGAAGTGGAATTTGTCATATTACAGGATCAATACCATTTTTACTGTTCTTTTTTTTCGGTGAAAAAACTTCTCTGTAAAATCCATAATAAAATGTTGCAAAGTAAACCAAAATTTTGTTTATAAAAACGGTAATTATAGCTTGCGTAGCGCGCACAATGTTCTATTTAGATAAAAAACAAGATATAAAAATGTAATTTTTTGTATTTTTTAGGCACACGTAATACCAGCGGAACTAACAGCGAAACTTCTCGGAAATAGCGTTGCAGTCTCTCCCGTTGTTACAGTTGAACCCAGAAGACGAAAGTTTCACAAACCAATTACTCTCACAATTCCAGTCCCTCAAGCTGCGAATAAAGGGATGATTAATCAATACGGAGGCGAGACTCCTTCATTGCGCCTATTATGCAGCATCGCAGGTAAAATTGAAAACAAAGGGTTGAGTCTGAATCGGTTTACTTGAAACAATAGCCATTTGTCTAAAGTTTCCCATCCTACAATCAATTTGTTAGTAACTAAACTCTAAATTCTAAACTTTAAATTTCATGTAGGAGGAACTAGTGAAGCTCAATGGGAAGATGTCACAGGGTCAACACCACTGACATTCATGAATGATCGGGTCTCCTTTACAACTACTGTTTCTGCCAGATTTTGGTTAATGGATTACAGAAATGTTTGCGAAGTACCTCGGATGGCTACAGAACTTTATAAGGAATCATTATATGTGCCATTTATAACAAAGTAAGTTCATAGCCAACTTTGACAAATGATTGTCTTCGATGAAAGATTATGTTTGATGAAACATTATGTTTGACGAAACATCGTGTTTGATAAAACACCATCTTAAATGAAAGATTATATTTGATGAAACATCGTGTTTAATGAAATACCATGTTTAGTGAAAGAATATGTTTGATAAAAGGTTATTTCTTATGGAACATCGTCTTTGATAAAATAACATCTCTAATGAAAGTTTATGTTTGATGAAAGATCGTGTTTGATGAAATATAATGTTTGGTGAAAGATTATGTTTGACAAAAGATTATGTTTGAAGAAACATCGTGTTTAATAAAAGATCATGTTTCATGGCACATCGTATTTGATAAAATACCATCTTTAATGAAAGTTTATGTTTGATGAAAGATCGTGTTTGACGAAATATGGAGTAAGATTATGTTTGTTGAAACATTGGGTTTGATAAAATATAATGTTTGGTGAAAGATTATGTTTGAGAAACATCGTGTTTAATGAAACATCATGTTTGATGGAACATCGACTTTGATAAAACATAATCTTTAATGAAAGATTATGTTTAATGAAAGATCGTATTTGATGAAATATAATGTTTGGTGAAAGATTGTGTTTGAGAAACATCGTGTGTAATGAAAGATCATGTTTGATGGAACATCGACTTTGATAAAACACCCTCTTCAATGAAAGATTATGTTTGATGAAAGATCGTGCTTGACAAAATATGATGAAAGATTATGTTTGATGAATCATCATGTTTGACGAAACATCGTGTTTGATGAAAGATTCTGTTTAATGAAAGAATGTGTTTGATGAAACACCATCTTTAATGAAAGATTATGTTTGATGGAAGATCGCATTTGATGAAATATAATTTTTTGTGAAAGATTATGTTTGAGAAACATCGTGTTTAATGAAAGATCATGTTTGATGGAACATCGTCTTTGATAAAACTCCCTCTTTAATTAAAGGTTATGTTTGATGAAAGATTATGTTTGATGAAATATCATGTTTGATGAGAGATTATGTTTGTTGGAACATCGTCTTTAATAAAATAACATCTCTAATGAAAGTTTATGTTTGATGAAAGATCGTGTTTGATGAAATATAATGTTTGGTGAAAGAT
>JAABKJ010006416.1:0-21994 GCA_011634705.1 Andricus grossulariae
CTGACGTACAGGAGCAATTTTGAGTTCGGATTCGGATTCAGCGCATCAAAATCCTTCGGAAATGTTTGGTCTGCTTTTTGGCTTTTGACTTTTGTCAAATTTTGTCGGCCTGTGTTATCAACTATCAATTATCGACCATAGTTTTACTCTGTGAACGATATCTCCAGTTAGAATCGACTAATCTGGTTGCAAACGGTATCAAGGTAGAGATCATCGAATCTGCAACGAATATTAGTGCTGTTTCCCCTGATCGATTTGGTAGTTATTATGGTGCAACGAGGAAACATAGAAATCGTAGAAATATAACAAGTTTTTAATTGTTTGCATGTAACTCGCGCTTTTGTGAAGAAAAAGAGATATTGATGGGAAAAATCTATGGATAATTACAAAAGTTATGATCATTTATGTACAAGTAACAAAATTTAACGTTTTCTTTATTTTTGGACTTTCACGTTACTCATAGATTTCACTTAAGTGTAATTCATTGTTCTCAAACTTATGATAATATTTGGATCAAATATAAGTTTATCAGAAATCACTTTGGATTCTCGATCGTCTTCTTTTTCTTTCGGCATCTGTATCTCTTATGAGGAACCAAATATAATCTCTCATCATTCTTTCATCCGGAAACCCTGATGGCGCCGCTCCATGGACTTCATTTCTTGGTGAAACCTCTCACCATGCTCATCACTCACATCACCGAGATTTTCCGGAAAAAAATCCAAGTGCGAATGCAAGAAATGGATTTCGAGAGACATATTTATGCATGTTGGGAAAACTGGAGGAATAAAAGACATATGACAAAAACTGGAATAAAATAAAATTGAGCAGCAGTATTGCATACCAATTTTTGCATAATTCTTCAGCAAATCTACAAAAAATTTCTTGTGCTTCGGGTTTTTATTATTTCCGAAGAAATGCCTCATCAGGTGACAAAAAATTGTGGCATTCTTCATCTTAGAGCAGTCTCCTTATTTCTGGAGCATTGAAAACTCCTTCCTTAAGTTTCGCTATAGAGAGACTTGCAAAAAGGGTTCTTAGGTGAGGGAACGCATGGACTTTCTTGGTCAACGCTTTGATAAACTTTTTGAAAAGACCGAGTTTTATGTATAATGGTGAGAGTATGTTTTCTTTTCTGACAAGTGGGACATACTTAATGTTGTCTTCACCCAATGTGTCATTTTTTCTTTTCGGCTATTACTTTTTCTTATAATGATGTTTGCGAGCGCGACTGTCCCAGAGACATAGAAAACAACAGTATTTTGTATATCCACCTTATATTTGATCAAAATATAATAATAAAAAGGAAGGAAATCAATTAGATTAAAAATAAGCTATGAGTAAAGTGAAAGTCCAAAAGTAAAGAAAACGTTAAATTTGGTTACTTGTACATAAATCATCATATCTTTTGTAATTATATACTTTTCTCCGTCATTATCTCGCCTTCTTCCCAAAAGTACGAGCGACATTTAAACAATTCAAAACTTGGCATATTTCCAAGATTTGTATGTTTCCTTGGCAAATGAAACAATTTTGTATGTTTATTTTCGTATAAAACAACGACTTTTTTTAAATATTTCGGTTTATTGCACTTAACTAACAAAATGATCAGGGAAATGACACTAATATTCGTTACAGATTTGATGATCTTTACTTTGATACCTTTTACAACCAGATTAGTCGTTTATAACTTGAGATATAGCTCACGGGGTAAAGCTATCATCGGAAATTTTTTTTTTTTCAAATTTCATATTTTGAAAACCAATCCATAAAAAAATTTTAAATGCGATTTTCAAGTTTAGCAGACCAAAATGCATTGGAAAAATATAGCGTCACTAAATGTTCAATTTTTTTTTTTAATTTGTAAACTTGTGTTATGCATCTTTGTAATGTTTTTTGGTTGAAACAAATTAATAAATTGGAAATTTTTAAATTTTAATTTGAAAATTTTATTTATTAATTCTATATTCCATATTATCATAAACAATAAAAAACCCAGGTAAATTCTAAGTGATTGCAAGCGAATTTATAGATTTCTAAGAATTCTAAAGAATTCAGGATAATTTAGGAACAGATGTATACCTACATACAGTAGTGGTTAAACTATATGTTTTGTATTTAGTCAGATTCTAATGCATTCACTCACAATGAAATTCTGTTTAATTTATCTTAAATTTAATTACATTTTTATTAAATCAAATTAAATTCTTCTGAGTTCAGTTGAAGTAGTTTTAAATCAGTTGAATAATATTAATAGATTTAACCGAATGATATTATGTGGATTTACGATGAGACCACTTTCAGTGGCGGATTTCCCATATAGGCTACATAGGCTACAGCCTTGGGCGGCAAAATTTGACAACTACATGTGTTACTGTGGTTTCAAAATCGAGTAGATAATTTATGTTTGCCTAAGGTCGGAAAATTTCTGTTAGCCTAGGGGCGGCCAATACCTAAATCCTCCACTGACCACTTGAATTTAATTGAAATCGCTTTCAATTCCCTTGTAATCAGTTTTGATTATATTGAATTCACTTTAATTCAATTAATATTTGTGTTACGTTTAATTATATTTAGTACTATTAAATATACTGAGTATTAATTTTCTAAAGCAATAATATGCGCTTTTTTGCTATTGTCAAAAAATCAGCTATAAAATATTCGCTATAGGCCATTTTGGCAAAATTTTATTGATTAAAATGTTTTTAAATTAAATTAATTTAAAAAAATTTGTAATATGTTTTTTTAATGCCTTTTTTCAAGGAAAAACAAACTTTTTTAATTTTATCATTTTTTTCAACAGATTTTTTTTATATAAGTGCTATTACAAATTATTACGTCGTCTCGAATTTCGGGATGAGTAGTCAAGTATTTATTGACAGTTTAGGAAGTCATCGTGGCTCAGACGGTATCGTGACGGTATCGCGAGGCTGGATGTGTTTTCATAAAGCTTAGCTTATGTCATTTGGTATAGTACCCCACAGATACCCTACAGTTTATAATTAATTCTATAGTACAGTCGCTAATGACCCTGGCAGTTGATACAACTATAAACATTCAATAAAAAAAAAATGATTGACAGCCTACTTTTACAATTGCATACAATTCCCAATCAATCAGAAGTTATTAAAACAATTACTAACATTTATAGAAAATAAATTTGTTTGCGAAAAACATGATAAAGCTAAAAACGTTAGTTTTCCGTGAAGAAAGCCATGAAAAAAGTATTATTTGCATATTTTTTGAAAATTATTAAAGAAAATTATATGTGCAAACATTTTAATAAATAAAAATGAATTTAAAGAAGTGTAGGCTGCATTTCGCAACAACGGCGAAAAAGTGCATATCACGCTGTCTTTCTTTGTCAGTGGTCGGCTTTACACCGACGAGCGGAAGCTTAGTTTCACGCGCCTAGAACGGGTGAGGAGAGAGAAACTTTCGCCTCGGAAAGCGCGTAAAAGAAGGGTTGCCAACTTATAAAATTCGGATATTCCAGCTGATCGAAACTGCCGGTAACTGTGCATCGTTACCTTTGATGACCTACGTTACCGACAGTTTCCATCAGCTAGAGTACATGAATTTCATAAGTTGGCAACCATTCTTTCACGCGCCCTCCGAGGCGAAAGTTTCTCTCCCACCAACAGTTCGACGCGCGTGAAACTAACCTTCCGCTCTTCGGTGTAAATCCGACCACTGATAGTGAGCCTGAATCACCTGTGGATATTCAAACAAACTATAAAATTATGGTCTGTCTGACTATGAAGACAAAATTGTGGATGGTACTTGAGGCTATCTAGATTATCAAAATGACCATCTAAATTTTGACACTTCAAGTTTGACTATCGATTTTTCTCCGTGTTATTCCCTATTTCTAATTTGTAAAGTCAGGCGAAAAATATTTTCTTTTATTGGAAGGTTTAGAAATTCGAGGACAAGATTGAAAAACACTTTTCACTTTATTCAGTTAATAAGAGAAAATATTTTCGACTTGTAAATCAAATAAGTCATGAATCCGGGACCATGATACGTTATTTACAAGTTATTGCTTAAAACTAATACAATAAGAAATATTTTGGCTTACTTTATTCACGATACAAATAATTTCTTGATGTGTCGGTTTACCGGATAACTTTTAAAAGAATAATCGGATTGGATTATGCTTGGTTACACGTTTTAACGAACCAAAAAGAAAGATCGAGTTCGTTAACCAGCTATTTTGGATAAAGAGTCAAAAAGTTAAAGCATTTTCAAAATTTTTGAAACATATTTTATCAATATTCAAAAATTCAATGTACGTCTATTCGTAGTAATAAAGCAAAATTCAACAACAACAAAATAAAGAAAATGAAAATTTTAAGTCAAACAACGCACGATATGAAAAAATGTCAAGAAAAAAAAACGTTACTTTTTGAAAGCTCTATAAGATTATCATAACAACTGTTCAAATTTTCTTGAAAAATCGAAAATTCAAATTTTGATCGCACAAAAAATAATGAAGAGTCAAAAATTCCATTTTGTAGTCAAACTAGGCAAGATGCGAAAAAAGATTTTAAAGAAAATTTTGTTCGAAGCTTGTTTCGTTTCTCCAAAAATCAAATTTTTTATTTTCAATGTTGTTTTTTAATGAATAAAACAAAAAATGCGCATCCTATCAAAAAGTCATTATTAACCAATTTATCAATCTTTTTTTGGCGCGCAGTTTTTGTTTTAACCGTATAAAATAAAATTAAAAATTAATAATTCAAATTCTTGGACAAACGGCACAAGCTACGAAAAAATATTTAAAAAAAAACAAAACTTATTCATGGAAAAAGAATCTACAAATTTTGTATCAATCACTCTTCGATAGGAAGCGTTGTTCTTGTTTTAATTATGGAAAATAAAATGGAAAATAAAAAAATGAACTTTTTGGAAAAAGAACGCAAGATACGAAAAAAAATCAATTGTCAAAAGTTGTTCACTTCATTCATTCACTTCTTCTTTCATTTTTTTGGTTGATGATTCATCATTTTAGTTGAAAAAAAAAATTTTTTTCATTCAAAATTTAACTATTTCGTTAACATTTTTCAGTTATTTTTTAACGGCAAATTTAACTATTCTATGTTTGGTTGAAAATTATTCTTCTTGAGTTGAAAATTCAACTATTTGCTTGAAAATTTCTGTATTTTGTTGAAACTCTGTCTTTTTTGGTAGAATATTATACTTCTTGGTGAATAATTAACCTTTCTGGCTGAAAATTCAACTATTAGGTTACAAATTCCATTAGAAATTCATATATTTGGTTGAAATTTATTCCATTTTGTTAAAAAATATTCTTTTTTGGTAGAAAACTAGTTTTTTTTTAATTGAAAATTAACTTTTCTTTGGTTGAAAATTAGTTTTTTTATTCAAAATTTTTTGTTGTAACAATTTAATCTTTTTTGTAAGAAATGTATCTGTTTGGTTGAAAACTTAACTATTACGCTAAAAATTCATTTTATTTTGAAACAATTTATTTCTCTGACTGTCAACTAAATTATTCTATTTTTTATTGAAAATTATTGTTTTTTAGTTAAAAATTCATCTATTTTGTTAAAAATATATCTTTTTTCGGTAAATAATTAACCCTTTTGGTTAAAAATTCATCCACTAGGGTGAAAATTTCATTAAAAGTTAGAACATTTGGTTGAAACTTTATGTATTTTATTAAAAATTATACTTTTTTGGTAGAAAATTAATCCCTTTAGTTGAAATTTCATTTTTTGTTGCAAATTAGTTTTTTTTATTGAAAATTAATGTTTTTAACTACAAATTTAACTATTTAATTTTTTGCCGATTTTTCGTTATAGACGATTTAATGTTTTTGGATGAAAATTTATGTATTTTATTAAAAATTATTCTTTTTTTGTCAGAAATATAATCCTTTTAGTTGACATTTCATTTTCATGTTGCAAATTACTTTTTTTATGGAAATTAATTTTTTCAACTAAAAATGTAACTACTCAATTTTTCGGCGGTCTTTTTATAGAAGTTTAATGATTTTGGTTGAAAATTCATCAGTTCGGTTGTAAATTTAACTACTTCGTTGTAAATGTACTTTATTTATTTAAAAACTTATTTTTCTAACTTAAAATTAATCAATTCCAGTTTTTCTTGAAAATTTATCTTTTTTAATTGAAAATTCATCGATTTTGTTGAAAATGTGTCTTTTTCGGTAGAAAATTCATCTTCTGGGTGGAAAATTTAACTATCAGGTTCAAACTTCCATAAAAAATTAACATATTTCGTAGAAAATTAATCTTTTTGGTTGCAATTTCATTTATTTGGTTGAAAGATACTTCTTTTTAATTGATAATTAATTTTTTTAACTAAAAATTTAACTATTTAATTTTCAAAGATTTTTTTTTATAGACGTTTAAATTTTTTGGTTGAAAATTCATCTTTTTGGTGATAAATTTAACTATTTTGTTAAAAAATATATTTCACTTGGTTAAAAACTTATTTATCTAACTTAAAATTAAACTAAGCCTTTTTTTTGTTGAAAAATAATTTTTTTTAAATTAAAAATGTAGCTATTTTATTTTTGCTAGAAAATTTCTCTTTTTCAGTTGAAAATTCGCTTCTTTTGTTGAAAACTCGTCTTCTTTAGTCGCCAATTCAATTATTTTGAAATGGATATTTTTGGGTTGTAAATTCGACTTTTTTTCAAAAATTATTTTTTATGATGTAAAAACTCAACATTTTGGATAAGATTTTTTTATCGTCATCGACTGAAAATCTTCCTTGGTTGAAAATTGAACTCTTCTGTTGAAAATTCGTATTTTTTGGTTTAGTTTGACAGTTTTAGATTGAAAATTAAAACTAATTTTGTGGAGATATCAAATATTACACTTTTTGTTAAGAATTTTTTTTTATCAACGATTTTTCAGCTTGGTTACAAATTTAACTCTTTTGTCAACGTTTTTTTTAAATTATTTTTTCAACTTAAAATGTATCTATTTCATGTTTGGTTGAATTTATCTTCTTCAGTTGAAAATTCAACTATTTGATTGAAATATTTTGTATTTTATTGAAACTTTATCTTATTTGGTAGAAAATTAATCTTCTTAGTGACTGAATAACCTTTTGGTTGAAAATTCATGTATCTTGTTAAAAATTAATATTTTTGGTAGAAAATTATTCTTTTTGTTTCAAAATTAACTTTTCCAACTGATAATTCCACTATTTCATATTTCTTTGAGCATAAATTTTATGCAGTTGAAAATTCAACTATTTGTTTGACAATTTCTGTATTTTTTCAAAACTTTGTCTTTTGTGGTACAATATTAATCTCCTTGGTGACTAATTCACTCTTTTGGTTGAAAATTCAACTATTAGGTTGAAAATTCCATTAAAAATTAAAATATTTGTTTGAAAATTCATGTATTTTGTTAAAAATTATTCTTCTCTTGTAGAAAATTAATGTTTTTGGTTAAAAAATTATTTAATTGGTTGAAAATTAATTTTTTTACTGAAAATTAATTTTTTTGTTAAAAACTAAATTTTTTGTCGAAACTTTTTTTTGATCGACATTAAACCTTTTTCGGTAGAAAATTCATTTTTTTGTTGAAAATTTAACTGTCACGTTGGAAATTTATTTGATTCACTTAAAAACTTATTTATCTAACTGAAACTCTATTTTATTCTTTCTTGAAAATTCATCTATTTTGTTAAAAATTTGTCTTTTTTTTTGTAGAAAATTAACCATTTTGGTTAAAAATTAATTTGTTTTGTTAAAAATTATTCTTTTCTACGGAAAATTAATCATTTTAGTTGAAATTTCATTTCTTTGTTTTTAGTTTCTTTTTATTAAAATTTTTTTCCAACTAAAAATTTAACTATTCCACTTTTAGTCAAATTTTTTTTATAGACATTTCATCTTTCTGGCAGAAAATTCGTTGGTTGAAAATTGAACTATTTCGTTGAAAATTCATTTTATTTGCTTAAAAACTTATTTCTGTAACGAAGAATGTATGTTCCTATTTTTTGTTGAAATTTGTTTTTAGTTAGAATTGAAAATTTGTCTTTTTTGGTACAAAATTAAATTTGTTGGACAAAAATTCATGTATTTCGTTGAAAACTATACTTTTTCAGCAGAAAATTAATATTTTAGTTGAAATTTCATTTCACTGGTTAAAAATTATCTTTTTTTATCAAAAATTAATTTTTTAACTAAAAATTTAACTATTCCATTTCTCGTCAAAATTTTTTTTGATAGGTATTCAATTTTTTGGTTAAAAATTTAAATATTTCGTTAAAAATTTATTTTATTAGGTTGAAGACGTATTTCTCTAACTTAGAATTAAACTATTCTATATTTTTTTGAAAATTTTTTTTCAGTCTAAAATTCATCTATTCATTTGGAAAAGAACGAATTTTCAACCCAATAGTTACATTTTCACCCAAAATAGATGAATTCTGAAAAAGAAATGTAATTGTGGATACTTCGACTTAAAGGTTTTGATTTAAAATAAAAAAAAATTGAGTTTATCAACAACAACAAAATAATTTTCAACAAAGTAGTTAAATCCTCAAACAAACCAGATTGATTTTTAACCAAACAGTTACATTTTTAGCCAACAAATAAAAAAATCTTTCGATATTAAAAAAATTATCTTCAGAATTTTGAGAAAACTTTTGAAATTTCTCAAAATCTTTTTCCATTTTCTTTAAAAGTTAATTAGAAAGAGATTTGAAATCGTTTTTAATTTTCTCTTAAAATTAATTTTGCAGTAAAAAAAATAATTTCAAATTTTCCCAGGAATCTTAAAAAAGACTTGTTATTCACTTGAAATCATTCAAAATTCTTAAAAAGGTTCTTTTTTTCGAAATCGTCAAAAACGCTTGTCAAAAATTATTTTTTAATCTTTTCAAAGCTTCTAAAAGTTCAAATATCTTTGAAAGTGTGAAAAAGTTTACAAATTAAAGTGAGCTAGCAAAATGTTACGAACAGAAATATTTTCCAATATTTAAAAAAAATTTACAATTAAAATTTTCTCGTTTATCAATAATGTTTAGAAGCATTTGGCAATAAATTTTATCATAGAATAAAATTTCATATTTGGATATTTTAATTTACAAAAGTGATAATGCAGAAAATTCCTAATCTTTATTAATAGATAAACAAACTGAAAGCAGCCACTAAAAGTCATATTCACCCAGTGTCGCAACCAATAATTTTTTCGATAACATTGTAAAAACCAATCTTTTTTAGATAAGACTTATTTTTATTTGCACAATTTCGAATGACTGTCCTCAATTTCTAGAAATAAAAGAAATCCACGTATGAAAATTGTATTTTATACTAGTCGCTGTCTGATATTCGTTAATTGCAGATCCGTAACTAGCCTTTTTGGCCCCCTACGCGAGTTGTTACACCCCCCCCCCACTCATTCGAAATAACGCAGCAGTCAATAATAGCGTCAATTTGGAAAAACTCGTCAATATCTTTACATCCCTTGAAATCTTTTAAATATCACTGATTCTGAGAAAACTCGTCAATCTTTTTACATCCCTTGAAATCCGTACAAATCCCTTGAAACCTCTGAAATTCCTGAAATTTGTAAAAAATCTTAGCAGTCCCTCGAGATTTCATTTCTTCCCTAACTTTGATTAGAAATCCGTTGGGACCCCTTGAAATCTTTTAAATATCCCAGGTATCCTGGATCCCTTTTTAAAATCCTTAGAGATTTTTTAAAATCCTTAGAGATTTTTTGAAATCATATGAAATTCTGAAATCCCTTAAAATCTTCAATATCGCTTGAAATGGTTAAAATTCGTTGATATTCAATGAAATCTTTTAGAAACCTTGAATTTTGTTGATATCCTCTCAAATTCCTAGAAAGCTCGTCAATCTTTTTAAATACTTTAAAATCCGTAGAAATCCCTTGAAACCTCTGAAATCCTTGAAATGTGTAGAAAATCCTAGAAGTCCTTTGAAATTTAATTGAATTTAATTTATTCCCTAAACTTTTCTGAAAATCCGTTTGAAGAATCCCTTGAAATCTTTCAAATATCACTGATATCCTGGTTACCTTTTTAAAATTCTTTAAGATTTTCTGAAATCATAAGAAATTCTAAAATACCTTGAAATCTCTGATATCCTTTGAAATTTTTAAAATCCTGCTGATATTCACTGAAATATATTTAAATCGATCAACTCTGTTGAAATCCTCCGAAAGTCTGAGAAAACTTGTCAATCTTCTTACATTCCTTAAAATTTGTAGAAATCCCTTGAAACTTCTGAAATAACAAAAATCTTTTAAATCCCTTGTAATCCATTGAAATTTTGCAAATTCGAAAAAAAATTACCAACCTATTGTAAAATACCTTCAAATTTCTTGAAATCTTCTAAAATACTACAAAATCTTTCAAATCTCTTGAAATACATTAAAATTTTGTAAATTAAAAAAAAATGGTAATGCATTTTTGACCACCCTATCGTAGAATTCCTCGACATTTTTCAAATCTAAAAAATCTTCGGAATCTCCTAAGATATCTTGAAATCTTTCAAATCCCTTAAAATCCATTGCAAATGTCTAAATTCGAGATAAAAAAAAACAATGAATTTTGAGACCACCCGATTGTAGAATCCCCTGAAATGTCGAAAATCTTGAAATTTCATGAAATCTTCGAAAACATCCTAAAATCTCTTAAATTTCTTGAAATCCATTGAAACTTTACAAATTCGAAAAAAAAGTTCCAATGAAATTTCGGACAATCCTATTACAGAATCCCTTTACATTTTTAAAATCTAAAAATTTCTTGAAATCTTCTCAAATATCCTGAAATATTTTAAATTCCTTGAAATCCATTGCAAGTTTACAAATTGGAAAAAAAATTTTACCATCCTATCGTAAAATCCCTTCAAATTTCTTGAAATCTTCTAAAATAACATAAAATATTTCAAATCTCTGAAATTACATTGACATTTTGTAAATTCAAAAAAAAAATTGTGATGCATTTTTGGACCACCCTATCGTAGAATTCATCGACATTTTTAAAATCTAAAAATGTTTCGGAATCTTCTAAGATATCCTAAAATCTTTCAAATCCCTTGATATCAATTGAAATTTTGCAAATTCGATAAACATTTCCAATGAAATTTTGGACCACCCTGTTGTAGATTCCCTTTACATTCTTAAAATCTAAAAATTTCTTGGAATCTTCTGAAATGTCCTAAAATCTTTTACATTCCTTGAAATCCCTTGAAATTTTGCAAATTCGAAAAAGAAATTGTTAAGATCTTATTGCAAAATTCCTGCAAATTTCTTGAAATCTTCTAAATTATCATAAAATCTTTCAAATCTCCGGAAATACATAAAATTGTAATGCATTTTTGGACCACCCTATCGTAGAATCCTTTGAAATTTTTTAAATCTGAAAATTTTTCGGAATCTTCTCAGATATCCTAAAATCTTTCAAATGCCTTAAAATTCATTGAAACTGCATAAATTCGAGAGAGAAAAACCAATTAATTTTTGGACTATCCTGTTGTAGATCCGTTGAAATTTTTGAAACATTGAAATTTCTTGAAATCTTCTGAAATATCCTAGAATCTTTTAAATCCCTTGAAATCCATGAAAATTTTGCAAATTCAAAAAAAAACTTTTACCATCCCATTATAAAATCCCTTGAAATTTCTTGAAATCTTCTAAAATACTACAAAATCTTTCAAATCTCTGGAAATACATTGAAATTTTGTAAATTAAAAAAAAATTGTGATGCATTTCTGGACCACCCTATCGTAGAATTCCTCGGCATTTTCAAAATGTAAAACTATTCGGAATCTTCTAAGATATCCTAAAATCTTTCACATCCCTTAGAATCCATTGAAATTGCGTAAATTCGAGGGAAGGAAACCAATGAATTTTGGGACCACCCTATTGTAGAATTTCTTGAAATGTTTAAAATCTTGAAATTTAACGAAATCTTCGGAAATATTCTAAAATCTTCTAAATCCCTTGATATCGATTGAAATTTTGCAAATTCGAAAAACATGTCCAATAAAATTTTGGAGCACCCTATTGTAGATTCGAAAAAAATTGTTACCATACTATTGTAAAATCCCTTCAAATTTCTTGAAATCTTCTAAAATATCATAAAATCTTCCAAATCTCTAGAAATATATAAAATTGTAATGCCTTTTTGGACCACTCTATCGCAGAATCCCTGAAAATTTTTTAAATCTAAAATTTTTTCAGAATCTTTTAAGATATCCTAAAATCTTTCAAATCCCTTAAAATTCATTGAAATTGCGTAAATTCGAGAGAAAAAAAAATCAATGAATTTTGGGACTACCCTATTGTAGAATCCGTTGAAATTTTTGAAATTTTGAAATTTCTTGCAATCTTCAAAAATATTTACAATCTTTTAAATCCCTCGAAATTCATTGAAATTTTTTTTATTCCAAAAAAAGTCCTATTCATGTTTGGATCACCCTATTGCAGAATTCCTTAAAATTTTTTAAATCTTAAAATTTCTTGAAATCTTCTAAAATATCCTAAAATCTTTTGAATCCCTTGAAATTGTACAAATTCGAAAAAAAATTACCATCCTATTATAAAATCCCTTGAAATTTCTTAAAATCTTCTCAAATATCATCAAATCTTTCAAATCTCTGGAAATAAATGGAAATTTTGTGAATTCAAACAAAAAATTGTAATGCATTTTCGGACCACCCTATTGTAGAACCCCTTTACATTTTTAAAATCTAAACATTTCTTGGAATCTTCGAAAATATCCTAAAATCTTTCAAATCCCTTAAAATTCATTGAAATTGCGTAAATTAAAAAGAAAACAACCAATGAATTTTGGGACTACCCTATTGTAGAATCCGTTGAAATTTTTGAAATATTGAAATTTCTTGGCATCTTCTAAAATATTTAAAGTCTTTTGAATTCCTTGAAATTCATTGAAATTTTGTAAATTCAAAAAGAATTTCCAATTAATTTTTGGACCACAATATTTCAGAATCCCTTACAATTTTTTAAATCTTAAAATTTCTTCAAATCTTCTAAAATATCCTGAAATCTTTTAAATCCTTGAAATTCTTCAATCTGAATTTTTTCGGAATTTTCTAAGATATCCTAAAATCTTTTTAATTCCTTAAAATCCATTGAAATTTTACAAATTTGAAAAAAATGTTACCATGCTATTGTAAAATTCCTTGAAATTTCTTGAAATCTTCCAAAATATCATAAAATCTTTTAAATCTCTGGAAATACATTGAAATTTTGTAAATTCAAAAAAAAATTGTAATGCATTTTTGGACCACCCTATTGCAGAATCCCTTACAATTTCAAAAATATTAAAATTTCTTGGAATCTTTTAAAATATACTAAAATCTTTTAGGTCTCTTGAAAACCATTGAAATCTTGCAAATTGAAAAAAAAATTTACCATCCTGTTGTAAAATCCCATGAAACTTCTTGAAATCTTCTAAAATATCATAAGATCTTTCAAATCTCTGGAAGTACATTGAAATTTTGTAAATTCAAAAAAAAATTGTAATGCATTTTCGGATCACCCTATCGTAGAATCCCTTGAAATTTTTAAATCTCAAATTTTTTCGGAATCTTCTAAGATATCCTATAATCTTTCAAATTCCTTAAAATCTATTGAATTTCGTAAATTCGAGAGAAACCCCCCAATGAATGCTTCGACCACCCTATTGTAGAACCCCTTGAAATATTTAAGATCTTGAAATTTCATGAAATCTTCGAAAATATCCTAAAATCTTTCAAATCTCTTGAAATCCATTGAAATTTTCTAAATTCGAAAAAAATTGCAATTTATTTTTAGTCCACCCTTTTGTGCAATCCGTTGAAATTGTTGAAATTTCTTGGAAGCATCTGAAATATTTAAAATCTTTTAAATCCCTTGAAATCCATTGAAATTTTGTAAATCATTGAAGTCCATTAAGATTCTATAAAATTGAAAATCCATTGAAATACTTTGAAATTTTATGAATTATGTTTTACTATTAAAATTTTTTCAAAAATTTTGAAAACTTTAAAATATTTCGGAATCATCTAAATTAAGGAAACTTTTCAAATTTTGGTCTTTGCGATGTCACTAGTGTCGCGAGTCCGAGACCTAAAATTGGAATGTTTTTATTTAAAATTCAAAATTTCTACATTTCTTTAGGTAATTTATTTGTGTAATTGCGCCCCTTTGTTACAGCTCTGGTTAATTGTATTTTATCACCTGTTTTTTTCCACATGCTGAATTCGTGAAAATACTGCAGATTTATGATATTATTTGCTATAATGAAGAAGGAATAAACGACTGAATATTGTGAAACTTGTTTTTGTATAATTAGAGGCTACGTCACTTACAAGGCATTAACTTAGTAAATAGACTGTTGATGGAGTCGACACCGTTGTAACTATGATAAAAAAGAGGTCATATTTGAAATCTCAATTAAAGAACGCATCAAAATTGCCTGAAAACATATCCCAAAAATTGTTGTTTTGACCCACTAAAAATTTTTTATCAAAAAATTGAGTAAAGAATTCAAGGTGGATAAATAAAGATAAACTTTTGTACATAGAGAAATATTTCAGACTGTCCTCATTGTACGGAAGCGCTCTGAACTTGACCCAAAATTAAACTCAATAGATGTAAAAAAATTACATTGAAATTTTCAAAAACCTCACATACCGTAGCCTTTTCACGATTTTCATAATATTCTTTCATTCAATTATTATAATTTCATCAGTAATTATTATAATTTTCCTAATTTAAAGAATGGTATTATTCTCTTCTATTTCTGTCCTTGAATGCTTTTTTATAACTAATTATCTCTTTCTCTAAATAACAAATTTCAAGATTAGCGATTGTTTTCTCTTTCACAACTGTCCAACTTTCCTTCGAATCTTGTTCGGTCCAGATTTCTTAGTTATAACGAATAAAAAGTGTATTCGTATAGGATTCTCACTTTTTGAAATTTGGTTGGATTGTTTTAAAAAACTCTTTAAAATGTTAACTTTTAGAAGCTCATGGAAAGTTTTTCAATAAATCATATTGTCTAGAACCCGAAAAAAATTTGTGCAAATTTATGCAGGGAAATAATATATTTTTCATCCTGCAGAATGAATTTTGTAAAGCTTTGTGTTTTTGTTGGAGAAAGCAGCTCATAGCTCATAATTACTTTGTCTGTGAAAATTTCCTTCCAAGCACATTTTTTACTTTTTATGAGGTTATGAGAAATATTAGTTTGGAAATTGAATGTGTTTGTTCTTTATAATACGAAAGAGATTCAGATAGAGAATATATTTATGAAGCATCAATACCTCATTTTAATTTCTTCTAGCACTTTATTATGAAGAACTGAAAAAATGAGCCACTTGGCCCCATTTTCGAATAAATATAATAATTGTTAATTTCAAATAAAAATAATCTCAGTTTAGCCTACTTTACAAAATTCAATAATTAATTTCCCTATGATGACATATGCCAATTCTCTATTATGGACAATACTTGTCGATAAATATTTAGAAAACGTAAAAATAATTTGTTCTTTCGCCGAAGAAAATGATTTCAAAAACTAAGTTATATTGTATTGCACTTTATTTGCTCTTCCTTAATTAGTACAAAAAAATAAAACTAATAAGAAATTAATCTAAGAATTACAAACAATAATTTGCATATAGATCCGCTTATGTATGTAAATGAGTAAAATTAACGACGCATTATCTAATGGCGCAAATACGAAAAACAAATCACGAATATATGAGATAGCAACTAGTATAAAATTTATTGAAACATTTGGAAGAATAGTCATTTTTTACACTGAGAAAAATGGATTACACGGTTTATGGTCTTGGATTTTCAAATTTGGGACAGCAATCTACCGTACAATTTGTACATTAATTTTTTAAATCCTGGATTATAGATTGCCGTCCCAAATTTTAAAATCAAAAATCCTAAACGGTATTATCCATTTTTCTCAGTGTATATAACAATCTTATTAACATTTTTAATAAGTGGTTTTCCTTTATTTCAAGAAAATGAGGAGCGTGATTGGTATCGTTTGTTTCACCTTAGTGGTTTTCACTAATTATACTTGTAAATATAATAAAGTCTGTTATTGAAAATAAATTTGTAATTAATATATATCTCTTATATTCGATATTGTTTGAATGGAAATTAATTTTTTTACACTAAATGTACGGTAAGTTAACAAACCAATAAGATCATAATGAGGCTACAAGAATATAGATTTGAAGTGAAGTTCTAAATATAATGAATGATATCAATATCCGAATTTAATACATTCTTAATTATCACGATTGTATGGAAAAAATTTTACTTTAACTTTTAAAAATTTTCTTTCTTCGACTGGGAGTCCAGGAATAAAATCCAGAAATGGATCAAAAACATGATGTGGTTCCTTATTCCAAACCAATGTTTGATCAGATTCTTCTCTAGTTTCGTAATCCTGAAGATCAAGTCAATCATACGGTGTAAAGGATTCTATGGGATCATCACGTTCTTTTTTATGTAGATCTGTAGAAAGAAATTATAAGAATAACATTAATTATTGTACTAAATACTAAACTAGTTTAATAAATTCTAGTTTTTATTTTGCAAAAACAATTTAATCGATAAATTCTGAAAGTTTGCTTCCACGAAAGAGGCGCAACTTTATATAGATTGAGTCAAAACATTCATTTCTTGGAAAGATTCCGTATAGGAAATGAATATATTGCAATAAAAAATTTAATTTAAACTATCGATCTTATTATACTTACTATAGAATTAGTGAAAACTACTAAGGTGAAACACAAGATCCCAATCACGGTCCTCATTTTCTTGAAATAAAGGAAAACCACTTATTAAAAGTTTCAACGAGATTGCAACAAATGAGTGTTATTCCAAATTCAAGTGTCTTTTATACTGCTCGCTATCTTATATTCGTTATTTGAATTTCATATCACGTTTCTTCCACATCACGCTAAGTTCGTAGGGATACTTCAGATTTATGAGATTGTTATGTACAATTCAGAACGACCAAATTACTGAATATTGTGAATCCTGTGTTTGCTTTATCGTTGCTTTATCGTTGACATTCTAGTTATTAATTTTTTACTTCAGATTTACATTATTGAATTTTAAGAATAGTGGTACTCAAGGTTCCTCCATAAACTGCCTCACCAATTTTGGGGCGTAGTTCAGTTTTCAAACTAAAAATACGAATTCTCAAAAAAGGATTTAGTATTTCGTATTTCATGTATGAATGTATCAATTTTTAATCTAGAAGGACGAATTTTCAACAAAACAGTTACATTTTCGACCAAAAAATATGACTCAACAAAGTAGTTGAATTTTAAACCTAGAAAGATCCATTTTCGACAATCCATTTTAATCAAGATAGATGAATTTTCAACTAAATAGTTGAACGAAACAAAATTTTCAACCAAACATAGAATAGTTACATTTTTAGTTTAAAAAATTAATTTTCAACAAACAAACAAAAAACTTTCAGAAAATAGATAAATTTTCAACCATAATGATAATTTTTCAAAAAAGATTAATTTTCTACTCAAAAAGATGGGTATAGCAAATAAATAGTTTAATTTTCAACCAAATAGTTCAATTTACTACCAAAATAGTTGAATTTTAAACCAAGTAGTTGAATTTTCAACAACAAATAAAATTTTTAAACAAAACTGGAATAGTTACATTTTCAGTTTAAAAATTAGTTTTCAACAACAACAAAAAAACTACTTTTCTATCAGTTAAATTGAAATACAATAGACGAATTTTTAACCAAAATAGTTTAATCCACAACCCATAAGATACAATTTCAAAAAGGAAGATTAATTTTTGTTTTAGAGTCAGGACATTTTTTAGCGAGCGTGCTTAATTTTTTTTTCAATTGCAATATAACTAATTTGTTGCAAATTCGTTTTTTTTCTTCAAAATTAATTTTTTTAAATTAAAATTTATCTATTCTCTGTGTGGTTCAAAATTGAGCGTTTTTAGTTGCAAATTCAAGTATTTCTCTTGGCAGAAAAATCTTTCATAGTTAAAAATTCAACTCGTGTTGAAAAGTCGTCCTTTTTATTGAATTAAAAATTCATCATTTTGAATGAAAATTCATCCCTTTAGTTGAAAACTGAGTTATTTTGTTGAAATTTCGTTTTTTCCCTTGATGAAAATTAATTTTTTCACTGAAAATTTAACTATTTTGTTGAAAAATTGTTTGTTTTTTTTTAATTAAATTCTAGTGACTGAAAATGTAACTATTCCAGTTGAATATTCGTTCTTTTAAATGAAATTTCATCTGTTCGGTTGAATATTCATTTTTTAAACTAAAAATTTTACTATACAATTTTTAGTTGACAATCTATCTTTTTAGTTGAAAATTCACATATTTTGTTGGAAATTCGTCTTTTTTTGTATAAATTATTCTTCTTGATTCAAAATTAATCTTTTTCAGTTAAAAAGTTAACTATTCCAGTTAAATATTCATCATTTTAGTTGAAAATTAATATTTTTGGTTTAGATTTTAACTATTCCATTTTAAGTTCAAAATTTGCCTTTTCTTGTTGAAAATTCATGTATTTTGTTGATATATCGTCTTCTTTGGTAAAAAATTAATTTTCTTGTTTAAAAATTTTTCATCTTGTTGGAAAATTCTTTTTTTTCGTTGAAAATCTGAGGATTACAGTTAAATATTCATCATTTTTGTCGAAAATGTATCTTCTTTGTTGAAAATTCCACTCTTTCAGTTGAAGATTTATCATTTTAAATGAAAATTCATCTCTTTGTTTGAAAACTGAGCTATTTTGTTGAAAATTTCGTTTTTTCCGTTGATGAAAATTAAGTTTTCACTGAAAATTTAACTATTTTGTTGAAAAATCGTTTTTTTTTTAAATTAAATTCTATTGACTGAAAATGTAACTATTCCATTTTTTTAAATAAAATTTCATCTCTTTGGTTGATATTAATTTTTTAAACTAAAAATTTGCCTATACAATTTTTGGTTCACAATTTATCTTTTTTATTTAAAATTTCACGTATTTTGATGGAAATTCGTCTTTTTTTGTAGAAATTATTCTTCTTGGTTGAAAATTAATATTTTTTAGTTAAAAAGTTACCTATTCCAGTTAAATATTCATCATTTTAGTTGAAAATTAATATTTTTGGTATAGATGTTAACTATTCCATTTTAAGTTCAAAATTTGCCTTTTCTAGTTCAAAATTGAACTACTTCGTTCAAAATTCATTTGTTTTGTTGATATATCGTCTTCTTTAGTGAAAAATTAATTTTCTTGTTTAAAAATTAATCTTCTTCCTGGAAAATTCATCTTTTTCGTTGAAAATCCGAGGATTCCAGTTAAATATACATCATTTTTTTCGAAAATTTATCTTCTTTGTTGAAAATTCCACTCTTTTAGTTGAAGATTTATTATTTTATTTGAAAATTCATTACTTAGATTGAAAATTGAACTATTTTGTTGAAAATTCGTTTTTTTTCGTTGAAAATTCATTTTTTTTAACTTAAAAATTTAACTTCCATTTTTTATTGAAAATTGACCTTTTTAGTTGAAAATTCATCTATTTCGTCGAAAGTGCATGTATTTTGTTGAAAAATCTTGTTTTTCATAATGGGGTCGTTGCATGGATGTTAGGTAATATATATATATTTTAAATACTGTATAACATTCTGAAAAGCTTAGTGCATTTGAAATTTTTTTTTGAATACTTCATTGTCGAGAAAAAAAATGTTTAAGAAAAGTATCGACATCCCTATTCAAAAACTCTGTGACCTTGAAGCGTCACTTCCTAAAAAGCGCGTAACCAATCAGAATAATGATCCATTGACTAAGGAAGTATCTAGCAGACAGCTGGCGAAAATTCAATTTAAAATTTCTAACAGAGATATTTCTTTACTTAAAATTGTCGAAAAGCAGCTGCCAGCCGTAACCAAATCTCACTAAAAAAAAATACAATTTTAATTGAAATAAAAAACCTTAATAAAGATAGTAGGCATTTAAAATAACTTGAGGGCCGTTCTTTACACTTCTGAAAAACATTTACAATAATAAACCTAATAAACACAGTAATAGGTTATGTTTACTGTTTACCCTTGCAATTGCTAGCGGACATATTGATTCCCCCATAAACTGGACAACTGCGCTACTCAAACTGAATTACTTCCGGATATGTGTTGAACCAATCAGATTTTCCCGCAAAAATTCAAAAAATATACTTTAAAAAAAAATATTTGAACTTATTTGAAAAAACTTTTCTTTCGAAATTACGTTAATTTCATATGGTTCTTTTAATTTAACTGTCAACAAAAAATATTTAAAAATATGCAACAACCCCATTATATTCAAAAATTTATCTTTTTTGTTTAAAACTCATCTATTGTAGTTAAAGATTCATCATTTTAATTGAAAATTTGTTTTTGTTTTTGGGTCGAAAGTTAATTATTTTAACTGACAATTTAAGGACTTCGTTTTGAATTAAAAACTGATCTTTTTTAGATAAAAGTTCAACTATTTAGTTGAAAATTGATCTTTTTTAGTCAAAATTGAACTATTTAGTACCCAGACTAATTTTACCTAAATATGCACTAAATTTTAAGAATAAGATAAAATGAAAATTTGTTTGAATTATTATTTAAATTCATGGACTTTCGAGGCAAATTCAAGAAATGAATTACAGTGTTTTTAGTTTTATTCAGTTATTTAATTAATCTACACGAAAAAAATAAGTTGTCGAAATTTTACTTGACTAGTCACCCATTCTAGGATAGGCCACTTTTTTTCGAATCTCATATAATTTTTATTAAAGAACAGCAGACTTTATCGAAAAAGTAAAAAAGTCATAGAATTATTAGAATACAATCTAGGAACATCAGTTCTCGAATTTGACAGATTTTGACAAAGTTCTGGACAAGCATTCAATATTCTATAAAAAGTCCTCGAGATTCCAAAAGATTTTAAATACAATAACTCCCAGTACACAAACGAATAACTGATTTACGAGTTGTCAAAGAATTCGATGACTGTCGGCTACGTTATCTATATATGCAAAGTGAATGCCACATTGAACGCTTGTGTTAACACGTAGTGACGTTCATATGTGAAGTGGTGTATGTAAATCTGAATAAAGTCGCAGTAACCGGCAATAGGCAAATTTACGCGGAGTTAAATAATAATAACATTCAATATTGTAACATTATAACAACATTCAATAATTACATTCAAAATTGGCTAATTTGAAATTACAAGCGTTACTAAAAGTTTAAAGCTTTCAACATAAAAAGGGATTTTATTTCATAAAATATAATTTTCATGCATTGAAATAAGGGCTAGGTATTTTTCACACGGCCCTGCAGTGCCGTGCTTCGGCTCTTTGCTGGAATTTGTACAAAATATTCCATGTGCTAGGTTAGATGTGGGGTTTAGTTGTCAGGGATAAGTTGCGTTCGCTGCGTTAGACGTGTTAAGTAGTTCGAATCCCGCCGTAAACTATAACATCATCACTATGACATCATGAAATAAAACTTCGAAATAATTTTTTTAAATTTGGCAACACTGTCTTCTAAAAGCTCGTTAGAAGTCATCGAAAGTTTCATTGACTGGCTTCGGAGCATTAGTGTACGTGTGTTTCAAGAACTTTATTCCTCTGGTCTTTACATTTTCATTGAAAGTCTTTTGCACTTTCTACGATTCTTCCTACTTTTTAAATATTTATCGATCAAAGTTTCTAACGACGATACTTCCAATTTATGACAAACGTTTGGCCCTAGCCTACAGTGGTTGACTCAGTCATTTAAAATTTCAGCCACTAATTTTTTCTGTGTTTGCCTGAAATATCCATTCCGTATGGTTGTAGCTGAGTGAGCATTACAATATGGTTGGAATAACAAAAATTTAGACATTTTATGCGTACCGGAGACAAAGAAAAAGGGTCGCGAATGTAGAAACATAGAAAATGGGGTGTTGAAGGGC
>JAABKJ010006417.1:0-21992 GCA_011634705.1 Andricus grossulariae
AATAAGATTAATCTTATGATGAGAATAATCCGGTTCTCAAGATCGCCTGTCATCAATTTTCATGAGTAGCAACTGTTGAGTGTCAGTTGTTATACCACGTCTACATGAATATTCAAATTTGAAACCTGATCATTTGAAGAAATTTTTTTTTTCACAAAAAATTATTAAGTTCCTAATAGGAAAATTGGAACACCCGCCCCCCTTCAAATTCTAAATTTTTGAAAAAGTTCCTTCTTAGTCATAGGGAGTTGTTAATTTTTCCAGAAGTGAAAGTCAAAACTGGATTAATCTATAGAAAATAGTTTTATATGGAAAAAATGTATTCCAAAAGTTGAATATTTGTTTTTCTCTTCTGACTAAAAATTAATTTTTTTAATTACAAATTAACTACTCCAGTTAAATATTTATTATTCAAATTG
Organism: Andricus grossulariae; assembly: GCA_011634705.1. NCBI lineage: Eukaryota > Metazoa > Arthropoda > Insecta > Hymenoptera > Cynipidae > Andricus > Andricus grossulariae. The sequence continues at coordinate 420 of JAABKJ010006417.1, forward strand.
AAAATTCATTATCTCTGTAGTTGGATATCCTAATATTTTTTGTTCGCAATTCTTTATTTTTGTTTAAAAAGTCTACTATTATATTTGTGGTTGAGAATTAATCTTTTTTGGTTGAAAATTCAACTATTACTTCAAGGATGAATTTCATTTCTTTGGTTACATATCCAACTATTTTTAGTATAAAATTAATTCTTATTATTCAAAAAGTCTGTTTAACTGGAAAAAAAATACTTTTTGGTTTAACATAAATTTTTTTAACTGGCACTAACTTTTCAACATTTTTTCAAATGTATCTTTTTCTTTGTTTACAATTTCACTTTTTTCTTAAAAATTAATCTTTTTTATATGAAAATTTAACTATCTTGTTAAATATTCGTCTTCTTTCGCTGAAACGTTAATTCATTTAACTAAAAATTTAACTATTCCGTTGTTGCCTCAAATTTTTTTTTTTTAAATTCAACTACTTTGTTGAAAGTTAAACTCCTCCTTAAAAATTCATTTTTTTGTTCAGAAAGTTTGAGTATGTTGTTAAAAATTGGATTTCTTAAATGAAAATTATTCTTTTTCATGAAAATTTAACTATTCTAATTTTTGTTGATTTTGTTGTTGTTAAAAATCCTAATTCTAGCTAAAAATTCATCTCTTTGGTTTAAAATTGAACTATTTAGTTGAAAATTCATTTTTTTTTGGTAGTAAATTATTTTTTTATCACAAATTTTAACCATCTAGCTGAAGATTCATTATTTTAGTTCAATATTTGGTTGAAAATAAACTATTTTGAAAATTCATATTTGCGAAATGAAAATTCAACTTTTTGAAGAAAATGCGCCTTTTTGGCTTAAAAATGCAACTATTTGGTTGCATTTTTATTTATTCTTCTTTAAAATAAAACTGTCTGGTTGAATATTAATGTTTCTTTGGTTGAACATTCAACTATTTTATTGAAAATTCACCTTTTCGGTTCAAAATTTAACTATTTCATAGAAAATTCGTTTCTATTTTCATTTGAAAATAATTGTTTTAAATTTAAAATCCAACTATTATGATGAAAAAATAATCGGTTCTAAATGTTTTAATGTTTCATCATTTTGGTTGAAAATTCACCTCTTTTATTGAATATTTATATTTTTCTGTTCAAAATTCAACTCTTTGATACAAAATTTGTCCTTTTTGGTATAAAAAAAATCTTCTTCGTTTGAAGGTCGACTTTTTAGTTAAAAATTCCATTTATGTTGTTCAATTTTGAACTTTTGGTTGAAAAATTTTTTTGCGAAGCCTCATCATTTAAGTTGACAATTAATCTCTTCGGTTCGAAATCTTTCTTTTTTTTTTGGTAATTAATTTATTTTTATTGTTAAAAAATTAAATATTTGAGTTGAAGATTTCTCATTTCAGTTAAATATTTATGTCTTTAATTAAAATTTTAGATATTCTATTGAAACTTCGTTTTTTTTCTTGTTCTTTTTTTTAAAAAATAATTTCTTTATCTGAAAATATAAACATTTCATTTTCCATTTAAAATTAGTCTTGGCTAGTCAAAAATGCAAGTGTTTGGTTTAAAATTTATATTTGTATTCAAAAAATTAACTATTTTAAAATTTAAAACTGCCTAAAAATTTCACAATTTTGTTGAAAATTCTAATATTGATTGAAGATTCAATTCAGTAGAAAATTCCCCTATTTGATTAAAACTTAAAATATTTATCTAAAGATTTAGATTTTTGGGAGTTAATTAAATTTGTGTCGAAAAATCATACTTTTTTGTTTGAAAATTCAACTATTTTGTTCAAAATTCATCTTTCTCGCTTAATTCACCTAGTTAAAAAAATTCTGTTCAAACGTGAAATTTTAAACTGAAAATTTAACTATTACAGTTTTGATTTAAAAATTATGTTTTTATTAAAAATTTAACCATTTGTATAAAAATTCATGTATGACGTGGAAAATTCGTCTTTTGGTAGAAAATTAATCTTCTTGGTTGAACATTGATCTTTGTACGTTGAAAATGCAAGTGTTGTTTGCTGAATTTTCTCTATTTATAATTTCAACAATTTGGTTGAAAATTAATTTTTTTAACTGAAAATTCAACAGTTGCAATTGAATATTTACAATATTAGAGAACAATTCGTCTCTGGTTGAAAATTCGTATTCTTTTAGATAAAAATTCATTTGTAAATTAAAATTAAAATATTTTGTTTTTGGTTAAATGTTGAACTATTTCTCGAAAATACATGTATTTTGTTGAAAATTCAACGTTTTCTAAACATTGTTTATTGGTCCTAGGAGATTAAAGAAACAATTTCCGAAAGAAAGAGATTAATTTTAAAACTCATAGATTTTTATAGCCGGATGTAGAAAAACTGGAATTTTTCTCCCACCCACCGATTCAAAATTTTCCAAAATATTTCTTTTTTTAGAAATATTTAAAAAATAGTGTGTGGCAGTGGGGCCACACGGTTGTACGGTCGTACGGTCGCACGGTCGTGCGGTCGTACGGTCGTACTTTTTTTCAATTCACTTCCATTTCAACGACAATTCACTTCCATCCCAAGAGAAGTTTTCACTTCAAAAGTATAACAACTGCCACTTGACAGAAGTGAATGAAGTTGTGTAAAAATAAAATTTAAAACCCAAAAAAGTGGATCATTTTGATCTGTAATTGGTAATCAGAATGATATATGTTGTAGTCAGTAGTTGATTAGGCAATGTGTTGTTCTCCACAGCCCAAGAAGTCCGAGAAGGCAGAATGGCAGACGAAGAAATAGATAACGAACACACAGCCTCAGATCCGACATAAAATAACAATAATTACTATTTATAATAATAATTATAATATCGTATACATAATATAACATTATAATTATTACAAAAAAAACACGTGCGCGCACACGCACGACACACGGACAAGCCACTTTTTGTAACTTTTTATTTCGGTGTCGCGTGAACCGATTTCGCTATACCTCTAAAATTTTCATCGATGCTTTCCATGATCGATCACCCGACTCTTGGACGGAACTTGTTTTCCTTTAATCGCGAACTTTTTTTTCTTCCACAAAGAAAAACTTTATACGTGAACTTTCAAGCTTCATAAGTTAAAGGTTAATAAATATGGATACAGTGTATATAAATCGCCTACTCAAGTTTTGATTTTTATGGTTCTACTCTTTTTCCGCTTTTAAATCCTTCCGATTTTAGACGAAAACTTACTTTCGTTAAATAAACATTGACAAATTTAGGAAACATTTTTTCAGGTTTATATATATATTATTCATCTGAGTCATATTTGTGTCGTCCAGCTTTTTTTTTATTGTGGATGCGACGATTCGATAACACTTGACACTGTTCAGATCATATTTCCCAGTTTTTAATTTGATGAGAAAAAATTCATATCGAATTTATACAAGTCCGAGTGGAAAATGGGACGACTGAAAATTCCTGAAAAATAAATATCCCGACACTGTCAAATTCTCGAAAAGAACAATATTTGAAATAGAACATTTTTGAAATTATGAAATTGTCGAATATTACCAAATTTGAAAGTTCCCAAATGATAAGAACATAATTACCGAAATTTCATATTACTGAAAAAACTACAAAAAACATTTATTCACAAAATTCAAATATTCCGAAAGTGAAATATAATGAAATGAGAAAGATTCATAACTTTTAAGTCACTGAAATTATATAATTATAATATTTCTTATCTGTTAGAATAATATTTTATTTTATATCGTGCATTGAGCATAGAATTTTTTTCGAGAATTTTAAACTACTGTAATTTGTTATTTCGAGAAATAAATCATTTCGATAATGTAATAATTTTGAAAATGTTTGAATTTCGGAAATTCGGGTTTTAGAATTTGTGAAATTATTTAATATTGGGAAATAAATAATTTCCGAAATTTAACAATTCTGAATTTTTCTACTGCCGTTGAATGTTACTTATGGAATATTTTGATTTCGGTAATGAATATTTTCGGCAGTTTTATTTATCTTCGGTAATTTGAAACTTCGGATAATTACATTTTTTGGAAATGTTCTATTTTGTTAATTATTTAAGGTATTTTGCAACATTCGGGATTTTGCTTTTTCTGAAAATTAGATATGTTGTCACGATTTGTCTCATACTCGCTACTTAATTGTCATATTATTCGGAATCCTCATTGGACTTGTAAAATTGAAAATTGAAAATTGAAAATTTTAGGAATTCTTAAATATTCTAAAATTTTCACAGTGCATAAAATTTGAACATATTATAAAATTTTAAAAATTGTTTGTTAATCTTAGAAATTAAACAATTTTCACAATTTATAACTTTTTCAAATTTCTCAAACTTGTGAAATCTCCAATTTAAGAAATTTGTAATATTTCGAAAATTTCTAAAATTTCTAAAATTTTTAAAAATGATCAAAATTTCTAAAATGGTGAAAATCTTTAATTTTAGAAATTTTAAATTTCAGAATTTTTCACAATTCAAGAGATTTTGTGAATTTGCAAAACTTTCAAAGTATCAAATTTTAGAAATTTTCAGTATTTATAAAATTCAAGAAATTAACAAAATTTCGAAATTTTTGAACGTTTCTAATTTTAGGAATTCTTGAAAATTTAAAAATTTTCACAGTGTATAAAATGTGCTCAATTTATCAAATTTTCAAATTTTAGAAAATTATGAAAATTAAAAAAAATTAACAAAGAAAATCCATTTCTTAAAATTAATAAAATTTCACAATGATTTCTAATTTCAAAAAATTTCTAAAACTTTTAAAATCTCTTATTTTGGAAATTTTCAATTCTTCAATTTCAAACATTTTGAAAATCTCAAATTTTAGAAATTATCAAAATTCTCAATAAAAATTCTGAAATTTCTACATTTTTCACAATTTATAAGATTTTGTAAGTTTTCAAAACTTTCAAAATATCAAATTTGAGAAATTTTCAATATTTCTATTTAAGAAATTATTAAAATTTCGATTTTTTTTTGTAAATTTCAAATTTTTTTGTAAATTTTGAATTTTAGAAATTCTAAAATTTTTAGTCGATAATATTTTCGCAATTTCTAAAATGTGCCACATTTAAAAAAATTTTAAAAATTTCATTTTAGAAATTATAAAAGTTTATAAAATTGTCGAAATTTCTAAAACTTTCGAAATCTATAATTTTAGAAATTTTCAATATTTGTAATGTTTTTGAAATTTTTTTAATTTTGAGATATTCACAAAATCTCTAAAATGCTGAAAATTTGAAATTTTAGAAATTATCAAAATTAATAAATTTTTCACAATTTATAAGATTTTGCAAATTTCCAAAACTTTCAAAGTAACAAATTTTAGAAATTTTCAGTATTTCTAAAATTTGAGAAATTATCAAAATTCTTAAACTTTTTAACATTTCTAATTTTAGAAATTCTTTAAAATAAATGTTTACAATAAAATGTCAGTGTATAAAATGTGCACAATTTATAACATTTTCAAAATTTATAAAATTTTGTACTTCTTTCAAATGTTCAAAAATAAAAAAAATAAGTCAAATTTTAGAAATGAAAGATTTGTTCACAATCTATAACATTTTCATAATTTCGAAAACTTTTGAAATCTCTTATGTTGGAAATTTTCAATATTTATAAAATTTTCAGAAATAAAACAAATTTATAAAATTTTGAAAATCGCAAATTTTAGAAATTATCTAAATTTCTAAATTTTTTACAATTTATACGATTTTGTAAATTTGCAAAACTTTCGAAATATAAAATTTTAGAAATTTTCAATATTCCTAAAATTTAAGAAATTATAAAAATTTTAAATATTTTAAAAATTTCAAATTTTAGACATTCTCAAGAATTCTAAAATTTTCACTATTTATAACATTTTCAAAATTTCTTACATGTTCACAAATTTTAAAAATTTTTAATTTTACGAATCATAAAAATGAAAAAGAATTACGCAATTTCTAAAATGTGCGAAATCATCAAAAATTAAGAAAAAAATTTATTTTAGAAATTGTAAAAATTAAAAAAATGTACGCGATTTAAAAAATGTATTAAACTTTTGAAATCTCTAATTTTATAAATTTTGAATATTTCTAAAATTTTTGACAAATATCCAAATTTCTACAATGCTGAAAATCTAAACTTTTAGAAATTACAAAAATTTCTAAATTTTTCACAATTTATAAAATTTTCAAAGCTTTCAAAATCTCTTATTTTACCATTTTTCAATATTACTAAACTCTTCAATATTTCTCAAATTTCTAAAATTTTTTGGAAATTTGCAAAATTTCTAAACTTTTCAAAATTTTGAATATTTCTCAATATTTTCTTGATTCATATCAAAATAAAGATTCCAAAATATTCTCAGATGAGTAGAAACCGTGACCGTATTCCAATCGTGTCTGAAATCATGCATTTTTTATAAAAAAATATCGAATGCAGCAAGGGACTTTTTGCGAGTCGTGTATTTTTTTAGCACATGTTGAAAAATTTTCACTTTTCACCCTCGGTGCATACACACAATAAACTAATAATTAAACTTAATTAAAATCAAAAAGGAGGCTTCAAACTCCCTTTAATGCATATTGTTTTTTTCTTTCGATTTGGATGAAGTTTCACGGTAGTGAAAAATTTATGCATTTTCCAAAAAAATATTTTCTTTTGATATAATTAAATAATATAAAAGTAATATCGATATCGTCGCACCAATTAAAATCACTTAATCTTTCACTTGACTTTTATCTTTCACTTGACTTTTATCTTTCACTTGACTTTTATCTTTCACTTGATTTTTATCTTTCACTTGATTTTTATCTTTCACTTGACCTTTATCTTTCTTTTTCTTGTTTCGCCTTGATCTCCCTTATCTCTACTATAATACTAGACGCAAGCTAATCCAATTTTCACGGCCCTCTTGATAAAGATCAAGGGCCGGTGCCTTTGATGCATTTTTCGCGAGCAGTCGAACGGAAATAAAGTTTAACTGCGAGCACACTGTGAGTAGTACGTAGCCTGTAAAATATTTGGAAAGCAATTTATCGGGCGAGTAAGTGGCGCAAGAAGGTGAGAATGGCTTACAACGTATTATCGAATTACTCCTCGCTCCGTCTATAGTACATACTATATACATAATCGCAGAAGCGCTTTGCTCACACGATTTTTCTTCTTTCTACTTCTTTTTTCTCTTTTTCTTCCAGTGATGGGAAATTTACTTTTTCGAAATTATCGCTATTCATCGTTACCGTTACATCACGAAAAAAGTAACTAGTTATTGAAGGAATCTGTATTATCATTAGAGAATAACAGCAAATTTTCAACTTCTTTTTCAGACTAGATGGATTTCTGAATTGAAAATCATTTTTTTTTTTTTCTGTAAAAAGGATCTTCTCCTTTTACTCCGCTGGTATTCGAACGACAGAACATCTGATTTCCGGTCAGGTGCTTTTCCCATTAAGCTACTAGAGAGATCGAGAGAAGAAACTTCATTTCAGAAAATATACGCATTATTATGCTAGATGGTTCGAATCCCAGCGGACTGAAAAGAGAAGATCTTTTTTTCAGAAAAAAATTAATTAAAAATTATTTTTAATTCATAACTCCATCTAGTCTCAAAAAGACGTTAAAAATTTTATGTTATTCTCTAATGATAATACAGATTCCTTTAAAAACTTAATTGTACCATCTAGCATAATAATGCGTATATTTTCTAAAATAAAATTTCTTCTCTCGATCTCTCTAGTAGCCTAATGGGAAAATCATCTGACCGGAAATCGGAAGTTCTGTGGTTCGAATCCCAGCGGAGTGAAAGGAGAAGATCTTTTTTCAAGAAAAAAATTAATTAAAAATGATTTTCAATTCATAATGCCATCTAGTCTGAAAAATACGTTACAAATTTTCTCTTATTCTCTGATGATGATATAGATTCTTTTAAAAGATTAGTAATCCTTCCCCTCGTAACAAGCCTTAACAAAATATTTCGACTCCCCCCCCCCCCCATCAAGTTCCTAACGGGAAAGTGGTGTTCACTTTGAGTTGTTCGGCCAAAAAGTTGGTTTTAAACCCCCCTCGGTTTCTTTGGTTCGTTTATTTACAAAAATACTAAGTTCTAAGCGTTCCGACTTATTTTACCAGCGGCGGAACGCGAACGCGAATTCCGCGTGGCATTCTGTTGTTTTTCCCGTCATAATACCGGACCACTTTTGCTCTTCTCTCCTGCCAAGGCATTTTGCAGTTATTTAGGTTCTGCTTCTCTGGTAAGAATCCTGTTCGCCTCGTACGTAGGCAGTTCTTATTGCCTTACTTTTTTTCCCTTGACTCCTCCACTGCTCAGATGGTAGGTTTCAAAGTTTAAGATACATTGTGGTGCGTTTGATTTTGAATATTTAAAAATCATTCTTCATTTAGAGTAATTTGTTATTATCATAAATACACTTATTTTTACATTCGCATTTAGAGGATGTTCACAAACTATACAATGCCAGGTTACAGAAAAATATCCATGCGTGCGGGGATTCGAACCCCTGACAGTATCTTCTCGATCATAGCCTTGGAACATGCAGCTAAGGGTGGTCCACGTTTTGTATGCGTATAGCGCCCAACATTTTTTTGAATTCAGAAGGAAATAAAAGCGTTAAAAAATATATATATATTTATAGGTTGTGCAAGTCCCATGAAGTCTTACATGTATTTTCCATAAGAAAAAAAGACGTTTTTGTAAATCTTATTCACAATCGTCAATATTATGTCAATCGAGTTGAAACTAAACATTTCTCTTGACAAATAGCCATAGAATATGAATCAAAAATTACTTTTCAGATATGACCCATAAGTCTGTTTTACAGGGCCCCAAGAAAACCCATAAGTGTAAAATTGGGTTTTACGAGTTTTTGGCAATTTTCTCTTAGAATAGAGTAAGAAATTCGCGGTTTTTTCCAAATTTTTCAACTTGTTTCTAACTTTTCAGTTAGAGCGAGGCAAGAATCAATTCCACTTTCCAGAAATAATTATTAGAACCATTTATTATCATTAGCAAATATTATTGCTTAAAAAATTTATTATCACTTTGAATAATATTCTCTTTGTATAATGCTAGGAAGATGCGGTTTTTTCTGAAATATTCAACTTTTTGTCATCTTTTTACTTAGAGAGAGGTAATAATAATTGCAAATAAACAAAAATGATTCTTTGAATAAATCATTATTGTTTATAATTATCTTCTTCTATAGTAATGCTAGACAGTTGCGTTTTTTTTAATTTTCCACGTTTTGTCAAATTTTCTTTTAGAGCGAGGTAATGATTATTGAAATTTAAACAAACATAATTATATAAACAAATTATTAGTGTTTATAACTATCTTTTCTTAGATAATTGCTGGTAAGTTGGGGTTTATTATGAAAATTTTAACTTTTGATCCACTTTTTACTTAGTGAGGTCATAATTAATGCAAGTTAACAAAAATAATTGTTTAAATAATTATTTATTGTTTTTAACTCTTGTCACCTATAGCAATGCTAGATAATTGAGGTTTCTTCTGAAATTTCTAACGTTTTGTCCACTTTTTACTTAGTGAGGTAATCATTATTGGAAGTTAACCAACATAAATTGTTTGAACAATTTATTATTGTTTATGACTATCTCTTTTTCTTTTTAGTTAGGAACAAATAATTAATATTATTAATAATATTAATTTAAATAAAAAGTCTCTCAGTATCTACTTCAAGAAAAATATACATTTGATATAATCTATATAGAAAATTTAAAGAATAATTGTAATATCAGCTTTATTTCAGAAAAATATGTTTACTGAAAATAAAGGGATTGTTTAAAAAATGATTCTTTCTCATGTTTCTTCATTATTTATCCATAACTAAAAAACCAAAGCGAAGTTAAAAAATTTAGAAAAACCCGCAACTATGTAGCATTATTATAGGAGAAGATAGTTATAGAAAATAATAATTTGTTTAAACAATTATGTGTGCTCAATTTCAATAATTATTACCTTACTCCAAGTGAAAAGTGGGAAAAATTTAAAAATTGTTGATTTTTAATTAAAAAGTCCACTAATAATTTTTGCAATGAAAATTCATCTTTTTTATTGAAAATTCAACTAATTGGTTCAAAGTTGAACAATTTTACAAAAAAATTAATTTTATTAGTTTAAAATTCAATTATTAACTTGAATTTTTTTTCTGGTTGGTGACTAACATTCTTAATTGGTAATTTAACTATACAATTCTTGGTTAAAAATTGCACGTTTTCAGTTTAAAATCTAACTACTGGATTGAAAATTAAACTGTTTTGTTAAAAATTTGACTTTTTGGGTTGAAAATTCTATTATTTCGGTAGAAAAATAACTATTTGGTACAAAATTACCTTTTTGGTTGAAAATTCATATTTTCGTGTAGAAAACTCAACTTTTTTTCAGAGAATTTACCCTTTCGGCTTGACAATTTAACATTTTTTTAACAATTTTTTTACCTTATGAATGAAAAATGTTCATTAGTTAAAAATTCATCTATTTTAGTATAAATTTGATCTTTTTTGGAAAAAGGTGCGACTGTTTGGTTAAAAATTAATTGCTTTTGCTTGATGATTAAACTATTATGGTAAAAATTCATCCTTTTTTATCAAAAACTTAACTGTTTCGTTGAAAATTAAATTTTTTGTTTAAAATACGTATTTTCATGTTGAAAATTCATCTTTTTCGCTACAAAATTCAAGTTTTTTGTTAAAAATTCGTCTTTTTGGGTTGAAAATTTTATTATTTTCATAGTCAATTCAACTATTTGATTGAAAATTAACTTTCTAGGTGAAAATAACTATTTGGTTGAAAACTCATATTTGTGGGTTGAAAATTAAAGTGTTTTTCTAGAAAATTTGCCTTTTAGGTTGAAAATTAATCTGTTTTGGTTGAGGATTTACCTATTTTGTTTATAATTTATATTTTCTGGTTAAATTCAATTGTTTATGATTCAAAATTCAAATATTTCTGAGCTAAAATATCGACTATTACATTTTTTGTATTTTTTTTAAGTTCATCCGTTTGATTGAAAAAGCCCTTTACTTATACGTTAATAATGTTTTATTTATTTCAAATTGAGAGCTGAATAAGACAATTTTATAATATTCCATTTTCAAAATATTATAAAAAGACATTAAACGTCAATTAAACCTAAATGAAATTGCCGTCCACTGAAAACATTTACTTAAGTGAAATAAAAAAAAGTACAGGTGACTGGACTCGAACCCCAGTCAGAGCCAATACTGACAACGCACACAATTCATCCTCATTTCAAAAATGCAAAGTTTTAAAATAAAATCTCACATTTTAGCTTTATTTACCTTTCAAATATAATTATACACAGTAATTATTTCTACTTTGGAAAATCCTTTAGAATTAACCGAAGCCAACGTGAAAAATATATTAGGGATTTTAATGCGCAACTTCAGACATGATTTCCTGCTTGAGGAGCAAGAACCTACGTCATCCTACAGGCATAAACTCTCTTATCGTATTCATATCCTACATCGTTAATTACAAATTCATCAGACTGCATATATCGCATTATACCTCATTAGAAATTCCACTTAGAATACTCATATTATCTACTTCAAGAATTTATCTTATTAGCATTAATAATCATATCAGCATTTACACAAAAACGATATTTCTGAATTATTTTTGCAACAATGAAAATGAGATTTCACCCGAAAATTTTTATTTGTTATAGCGCTTTTTATTGTAAATATTTTTATTCAAATTATTATAAATTAGGACCTTAGGGACTCTAGGAGTAATCGAGATCACGGTGACTGCGAATCAAAACAAGGACTTGGAGAAGAAAAGATCGAGGGGGTTGAAAAAAAGATCCCCCATATAATTGACGTATACAAGAGTATTAAATCGAGTATGGTTATATGAATGATAAAATGCAATTGGTGAAAGGATGTATCTTTTTACTAGATACCCCGATTCTGAATCAGAGTTTATAAAAAGAAGTTAATTCTGAAACTATGTCTCTTATCTTCTTCATGCTTAATAATTTATTTAATAATTCAGATTCAAACAGATTCAAAGTTGAAATTGAAATTATTCAATTTTTTCCATTGTCTGATGAAATTTTTCTTTAATGTTTTAATTTAAAGCTTTTGAAACTCGAAAACTTGAATATATAATTATATTTGGAATACTGAAAAAAATCCAGGGGTGTCGGGATTCGAACTCTCGGCAGTAATAGCCTGATTAATAGAGCAACGCCTTAAGCCGCACGACCACGTTTTTCACCCATATTGAAATTATTATTCAAAATCTAAAGTCGATTTTTTATTAGTATTATTGCAATATTTCTATTAATAAATACCATTAAATTACACGTTTGTGAATACAAGTTTCGCTTTGTGTAATTTTAAATGCTTTTATCGCATTGTTTGGAATTGTTGTTATTTAATTTAGTATCTACGTTTTAAATGAAATATTGTTAAATTTTTCATACTTTTATTTAATATCGTTGAATTTTTTTAACGTTTACAATCCTGTTCTTAAAAAGTTGTATCCTTTTTTTAAAAACTTGTCGCGAGATCTCGCATACATTATTTATTATTAAATATTACTAATTTTATGCACAATAAATTTTGTAAGTCAAAATTTGCAAATAAGGAATTTTATCGCATACTAAACCTTATTTTTAAAATGTTTTTAGATATTGCTGATAAAAGATGAAATTTTAATGTTAAATGGTTTTTTATTATTAGAAAATAATTAAATTTTTAACATTTCGTTACCACGCTATAATTTATCAACTTTTTCACACATTTAAAGAAACCAGAAAAATGAAATTATTTTCAAAAACTTATAATATCTTAATTTACGAAGTCTATAAAAAATATTATCTGTACCGGTGACGAAAAATTACCGGTACCGCCAATAGTATTTTCTCGAAAAATTTAAAATTATTTAGGTTTTATTTTAAAAGATTAATTTTAACTTTTGCAGATTACAAAATATGTCGAAAAAGAATCTGGAAGATTTGAAGACAATTCTTTTAAATTTTGAGGATTTTTAAAAATATTAGCAAACTAATAATTTAAAAAGATATTTAGAAGTTTTAGAGGTTTCAAAAATAGTTGAAAACGAATTAAGTCGTTGGAAAATTTCCCAAAATTTAAAACAAAATGTTGATTTTTGAAGATTTCTAAAAAATAAGCTTTTTAAGAATTTTGAAAGGTTTTAATTTGAAAAGATTTCCAAAGTTGTCAAAAAATTAATCTGGAACATTTTAAGGTAATTTTTTGTTAACTTTGCGTTCAAATAATTCAAAAATATATTTAGAAGGTTGAGAAGCTTATGCAGAATTATTTAATAAAATTTTGGAAAAATCCGAATCATTTTAAACAATTTTTAGGAAACTTAGAAGTTTACGCAGAATTTAAAAAAAAAATTAGAAAACATTTGAATCATTTTAGAGACATTCAAATGGTTCAAAAAGAAGCTTTTTAAGAATTTTAAAATATTTCCAAACAATCAAAAAACTTTCTTAAGATTTCTGGGAAAATTTAAATTAATTTTTTATTTCAAGAAATTAATTTTAAGAAAAAATTGGAGAAGATTTTAAAACATACCGAAAGATTTCCAAAACTGTACAAAAACAAGAACCCTGAAGATTTTAAGGTGACTCTTTTAAATTTACAGAATTTGAGAAAAATTATGAAAAATTCGAATGATTTTAGAAGATATTCAGAAGGTTCAGAAGTTTATGTAGGATTTTCGAAAATATTTTAAGAAAAATTCGAATTATTTTAAAAAATATATGAAAGGTTTAGAAGTTTAAAGAGAATTTTGAAAATTTTTAGCAAAAATTTCGATTCATTTTAAAAGAAATTCAAAAGGTTTAGAAGTTTTAAAAAAGATTCCTAAATGATAAAAAAATGTAAAAGCTTTCAAAAAAAAATTTTTATATATAGATTGTTGAATATTTAAAAAAAATTAGAAGCTATTTAATAATTTTATAAGGTTTCAGGAGAATACATATGTATATTTTCCTACAATTTCGCAGAAGAATGTAAAATATTTCAAAGGAAGATTTTTTAATTTTGCAAGATAAAAAATTTTTAGGAAAAATTCGAGTAAGATTAAGAGATATTTAGAAAATTTTTAAAAGATTAAAAACAAATTAAAGCTTGTAAGTATTCTAATATTTTTTCAAATTAGATTTTTGTGTATATATTTTGAAAAAAAAGCTTTTAAGGAATTTTGAATGACTTTAAGAGAAGAAAAAATTTGTCTTAAGATTTCTAGTAAAATTTCAAATGATTTTTATCTTTAAAAAGTGGAGTCTAAGGGAAAATTAAGAAAGATCATAAAACATTTAATAAATTTAAAATACAATGTAGATTTTTGAAGAATTTAAACAAAAAGTTTAGAAGTTTTGTTTATAAATTATTTAAGATTTCTAGGTCATAAAAAATGTTCTTAAGATTTCTGAGAAAATTTTCTATGAATTTTATTTTTTAAATTTAATTTTAAGGGTATTTCTAAACAGATTTTGAAACATTTCAAAATATTTCTAATATTTCCAATAAAGAAACTGGAAGATTTTAAGGCAAATATTTTAATTTTGCAGAATTAAAAGAAAATTTAGAAAAAAATCGAATATTTTCAAAGAACTTTAGGAATTTCAGAAGTTTTAAAGAGATTGAAAATGTTTTGAAACTTGAAAAGATTTCCGAAAATTTATCAACTATTTTTAAACTTCTTCTAAGGTTCTAAAAGTACTTCAAATATCTTTCAAACTGACCAGAATTTCTTCTGATATTTTTTAAAGACATGTACGAAATTTTTTTCTTAATTTTCTAGATTCTTTTTCGAAAACGGAAAAGGCTACAACTTTTTTGTCCAGAGAAAAAAAATGCGCAATTGAATTTCCTCTAGGTATGTGTGATTAACAATTTTGTCAAATGCATGAAAAATTTAAAAAATGTGATTTTATGTTACAAGTAACATATCTAAATACTTTTCTTTTTAGTTGAACATTAAATTTCTCAACTAAAAATACAACTAATTTATTTTTTGCTGAAACTTGACGTTTTTAGTTGAAAATTCAACTATTAAATTTCTTATTGATTATTCTTCTATTTTTTGTTGGAGGATTCAACTATTTTGTTAAAAATTCTTCTTTTCTGCTTGAATTTAACTAAATTCCACTAAAAATTCAAGTATTTATTGGATGTAAATTTAATTACTTGATTGAAAATTGAACTACTTTTTTAAACATTCATTTTATTAACTGAAGATTCATTTCTTTCGTGTAGAATTGAACTATTTCAAAATACGTTTTTCTGAATTGAAAATTAATTTTTGAATTGCAAATCTAACTACTGTGTTTTTGCATAAAAATTGATCGTCTATACCTTAAAACTAAACTATTTGCTCAAAAGTTAAACTTTTTGTTGAAAATTCAACTGTATTGCAGAAAAAATCGTCTTTTTGGCTTCTAATTCAACTGTTTTATTGAAAATATATATTTTTCAGGGTAAAAATTATATTATTTTGGACAAAAATTGAACTACTTGGTTAAAAATTAGCTTTTTGGTTAAAATATCAACTATTAGATATATTTTCCATTGACAATTAATCTTTTTTCATTGAAAATTAAACTGTCTAATAACAAATTCGTCGTCTTTACTTAAAAATTTAAATATTTCGTTTAAAATTTAACCGTTTTTGGTTGAAGTTTAACCTTATTCGTTAAAGTATTCGACAATTGGGTGGAAATTTGAAAATCCATCTTTGTAGTTTGAAAATTAAACTATTTGGTTACAGGTTCATATATTTGGTCAAAAATATAATGATTTTGCTAAAAATTGAACTATTTTGTTAAAAAATAATTTTTTTTTGAAAATTTAACTGTTTCTATTGAAATTTTTTCTTTTTTAGTAGAAAATTCGTCCTTCTGAATTAAAAATTTATCATTTTTGGTTCTTAGTTAAAAAATTTATCTTTTTTGGATGAAAATTCAAATTTCTTCTAAGAAGTTCATTTTGGCTTAAAGATTCAACTATTTCATTAAAAATGAAATTGTAGTTAACAATTGAGTTGAAAATTCATATTTGTAGGTTGTAAATTCAACTATTTGATTAAAAGTTCAACTATTTTGCTGAAAATTCAACTATTTTGTTAAAAAATCATTTTTTGAAAATTTAACTGTTTTTGTTGAAAAAGATTTTTTATGTAAAATTCGTTACTCTCGATTGAAAATTTAGCCTTTTTGGTAGGAAAGTTCTGGGTTAAAAAGTTATTATTCTTGGTTGAAAATTCAACTGTCTTCTTAAAAGCTAGTAATTTTGGCTTCAAGATTTAACTTTTTTTTAAATCAAACTGTTTGTGGTAGAAGTTTGATATTTTTTTATTTAAAATTCGACCGTTGTTTTGAAAGATCATCTTTGTAGGTTGAAAATTCAACTATGCTGTTGAAAACATAATTGTTAAAAGCCATATTTTTCGAAAATTGGACTGTTTTCGTTAAGAAAAAATTGAATTTTTGGACAGAAAATTCGTCCCTCTGGATTGAAAATTCATCCTTTTTGGTAGGAAACTTCTATTCTTCTATTCTTATATAAAGTTCGTAATTTTGGCTTGAAGATTCCACTATTTCTTTAAAAATGGAACTATTTGTGGTTAAAGTTTAATATTTTTGATTTTAAAATTCGACCATTGGGTTGAAAATTCATCTTTGTAGGTTGTAAATTCAACTATTTGGTCAAAAAAGTTCAACAATTTTTTTGAAAATATAATTATTTTGCTGAAAATTCAAATATTTTCTTGAAAAGTAATCTTTTTTTAAATTTAAGGGTTTTTGTTGAAAAATTTACTTTTTGGATAGAAAATGCATCCCTCTGGAATCAAAATTCATCTTCTTTGATAGGAAAAATCTTGCTTCATCATTTATTTTTCTTGGTTGGAAATTCAACTGTCTTCTAAAATGCTGATCATTTTGGCTTGAAGATTTAGCTTTTTTTTTAAATCAAACTGTTTGTGGTAGAAGTTTGATCTTTTTTGCTTTAAAATTCGACCATTGTTTTTTTTGTTCATCTTTGTAGGTTGAAAATTCAACTATACTGTTGAAAACATAATTGTTGAAAAGTCCTATTTTTTCGAAAAATTGACAGTTTTCTTAAAAAGAAAATTGAATTCTTGAACACAAAATATAATTTTCCATTTTCAAAATGTTATAAAAAGATATAAATCGTCAACTAAACCTAAATGCAATTGCTGCCAACTGAAAACATTTTCTCGTAGAAAATAAAAAATAGTACAGGTGACTGGACTCGAACCCCAGCCAGAGACAATGCACGTCAACGCACACAATTCGCCCCATTTTTCAAAACGGTCCCAAAATAATTCTGAAATTGATGAATTTTGAAGTGGACTGTACGAAGTGAACATCCGTAATGAGTAATAGTGAAGGTAGAATTATGCGAAGACTATTGAATTTTGATTATGATCCTTCGCCCATTTATTTGATGAACAGGTCGTTTTTGGTTTCCGATCAATTCGAGTAGAACATGACAGATTCTGCGAACTAATTATATTTTAATTGTGCTCATTATACGGCGCCCAGTATACTGAGACGGTCGTGGACCCCGCAAATGCATCGGTAACCATCAAAAGCATAAAAAGTTTGATATTCGTATATGTTCGCATTATGCGTTCTTCCAAGGGGCTGCGAACGATCGGCAGATAAATGCGATTCCGCACCGAGCAAAATTACTTTCAACTTCCCAAGCATGTATGCTTCAAGCTCGGCTTCAAGTCTGATTTGAATCTCGAAATCGAGTCAAAGCAGCCGCTATGAAAAATGCTTCATACCTTTTACTTTCGAGCTTCATATTTCGATTATTTCAAATTTGGTATTCAAATAGCCATAAAACGATTTCAAGAAAATTCTCTTAAACTTGAATCCCACAAAAAACATATGCGATGCAAAAACTTGCTCAAGTACAATTAAATGAATTTGTGAAGTCATTTTGTTTCTAATAACAAATATTACATACGCTTATTGGCGAAAAAAACGTTTTTTTATTATCTCCCGTAGGAATCGAACCCGCGTTAAGTGGTTACCGGTCAGGTGCTCTTAACACTAAACTTAGTGGTAGGAGCACCTGACCGGCAATCAATGTACGTGGGTTCAATTCCTACTACAGCTATGATGAAAAAGATGATTTTTTTTGCCAATGAGCATTTATCATATTTTTTATTACAAAAATATAGACCAAATGATGTTGGCCAAGTAAGATGAAAAAACTATAACCAATATTAGGGAGCTTCCACATATTACTGACACTATTTTCAGTAATTTTTGTCTTACTTGTTGTGACAATTTTTGATATTTCGGTGACTAGTATAAAAATACTTTTAATTAAAATCTTTAGATAATTATTTTTCATTTGAGGACATTGTTCAGTATGTCTCCTGATGATAAATTTTAACAAACTTTGCGAAAGGTGGTCCTTTGACTGTTTAGTTAAATAATAACTTCCCAGACGGAAAAATTATATATAGTTTATACATAGTGTGAAATATTGTATATAATTTTCATTTGTTTTATATAAAAATTGTATAAAACAAATGAAAATTATGTATAATACTTCACACTATTTATAATTTTTCCGCCTGGGTTCATAAGTTTAAAAATCATTTTCATATTTCAGACTTCACACTCTTTTCCATATTCCTCTGTTTCCCCATTTTTTTAAAAATTCTTATTTTTCCCATGTTTTCAAGAATTCTTATTTTTTATCTGTTTTCAGGAATCCTTATTTTTTCTCTGTTTTCAAGAAACTTCTACTTTTTCTCGTGTTTTCGCTAAAATGTGAATTTTTCAATAGAAACCAATAAGAAAATCCAACTATTCTTGGTTAAAAAATAATTTTTCTTTTTTTGAAAAGTTTAATATTTTAGTTTTTGTTATAAATTCATCTCTTTTGTTTAAAAATTCGGCAAAACGGTTGAAAATTGAATTATTTTGTTTAAAATGCAAATAGTTAGTTAAAAATTCGATTACTTTTTGGTTAAAAATTAATTTTTTTAACTAAAAATTTAAGTATACAATTTAAGATTAAAAATTAATCTTTTTTTTAAAAGTCTAATATTTTATTTTCCGTTAAGTAGTCATCTACTTTGTTTAACGTTTCGGCTATACGGTTGAAAATGCAATTATTTTGTTGAAAATGCAAATATTTAGTTAAAAACTCGATTACTTTTTGGTTAGAAATTAATTTTTTTAACTAAAAATTTAAGTATACCATTTTAGATCAAAAATGTATCTTGTTTTTTAAATTCTAATGTTTTATTTTCCGTTAAGTATTCATCTCGTTTCTTTCAAATTTTGCTATATGGTTGAAAATTGATTTATTTTGTTGAAAATGCAAATATTTGGTTAAAAACTCGATTACTTTTTGGTTAAAAATTAATGTTTTTAACCAAAAATGTAAGTATAGGTACCATTTTAGATTGAAAATGTATCTTTTTTTTAAAGTCTAATATTTTATTTTCCGTTAAGTATTCATCTGGTCTGTTAAAAAATTCAACTATATGTTTGAAAATTAATTTATTTTGTTGAAAATGCAAATATTTGGTTAAAAACTCGATTACTTTATGGTTAAAAATTAATTTTTTTAACTAAAAATTTAAGTATACCATTTTGGGTTAAAAATTTATCTTTTTTTTTTAAATTTTAAATTGAGAATTGTTCTTTTCTGGTTGAAAATTCATGTATTTTGTTGAAAATTCGTCTTTTTCCTATGAAAATTATTCTTATTTGTTAAAAGTTCATCCATTTTTGATAACAATGCAACTGCTTGGTTGAAAATTAATCTGTTTTGGTTGTGAATAAATCTTTTTTCGCTTTCAAATTGAAATATTTTTTTAGTTAAAAAATAATAACTATTACATGTTTTGTTGAAAACTCATTTTTTTGTCAAGAAATCAACTACTTGGTTTAAAGTTGAAACAATTTGTAAAAAAATTATTATTTTTGGTTGAAGGTTCATCGCTTTACTTGAAAATTCAACTATTTAGTCAAAAATGAACTAATTGGTTAAAAATTAACTATTTATTTAAAAATTGAGCTATTTATTTAAAAATTTAACTATTTTGTTGTCTGTTTCTCAATCAAATTCAACTGTTTAAAAATTTGTTTATGTTTGTTGAAAATTAGTTTTTTAAATAAAATATCCACTGTTTTCTAAAACATTTTACTTTTTAGCTTGAAAACTTGACTAGTTTGTTCAAAATCGATCTACTTGGGTAGAAAATTATTATTCTTTTTTCGTTGGATTTACCTGGCTTAAAACTCTTTTTTTTTTGTTCGAAAAAGTAGTTTTTTAAACAGAAAATTTAGCTATTTTATTTTTGGTGGAAAACTTAATTAATTAGTTGAAAACTCAATCATCTGGTTAAAAAATTCATGTATTTTTGTGAAAAATTCGTCTGTTAGTAGAAAATTAATCTTCTTAGTTGAAAATTCATCTTTGTAGGCTAAAAATCTAGCTATTTAATAACTTAGTAATTTCTGCGCGAATAAATTTTGCACAGCAAAAATCTGTGGAATTCCCTTCATATTTTTGAAATCACTTTAAATTCCTTAAAATCCATTCAAATGTTTGGAACCGATAGGAATCCCTTGAAATTTTATTACATTTTATTTATTTTCTAAAATTTTCTGGAAATCTCTTGAAATAGAGCTTAAAATCTTTGGAAATCCTACAAAATTTTTTTGAAATTTTCGAAATCTCTTGAAATTCTTTGGAATCTGTTAAAACCACTAAAAATCTTTTGCTAACCCGTAAATCCCGTAAATATTCAAAGCTGATTAAAAAAAATTCTTTTCACAGCAAACTGGGTAAAGATCAATTTTCAATTAAAAATATCAATTTTCAACCACAAATGGGATAGTTAAATTTTCAGATAAAAAACTTATTTTATAACCAAAGCAGATGATTTTTATACCAAAAAGTTGATTTTTCACCACAAAAGATAAAATTTCGAGCAAAAGTGATAAGTTTTTAAACCAAAAAGACGAAATTTTGAACAAATAGTTGAATTTTCTACTAACAAAGGTCGATTTTCAACCAAAATTTTTTTTGCGGAACATCTAAATAGCGAGCCGCGCGCAATAATGCAATTAAAAAATTGAAAAATGGTTACTTTCAAAATTTTTGCGAAAATATGTAAAAAATCCTTCAAGATTGTTCTTTTTTTCGACGATACAATTTTATGTAGTAATAAAAAAACTAAAAAAAATTTAACAGTTCAGAGAATGTATTAGTGGAAGAAAAATAAAGTAAGTTAAAAAATTGAGAGTATAGAATATAGATACAGAAAAATGTTTGAGGTAAAAGTTGTTCAAACTGCTGAATTATACTCTTCTTTTGTCTTTAATGGCACCATAACATTGTATTTTTGGAAAGGATGCATTATGTCCTCATGGCTATTTATTATATTTATGGATAAGCGTCTAAGAATGGCCCTCTTTGACGAAGAAGGTGTAGATCTCGAAACAGTAAAAGTGCGTGGATTGGCTTTCGCAGAT
>JAABKJ010006418.1:0-21991 GCA_011634705.1 Andricus grossulariae
AAAAAATAAGAAACTGGACATAATTTGAATTTTTCTATTTTTTCATGGCGATAGAGTGAATTTTCGATTTTTATTTTTGGTCAAAAAATGGACTTTTCTCATATATCTTGAGATATAACGCACGTAAACTACTTGACAGATTGGAAAACAATATGCAAAGCGATTGATTTGAGACCTCGTGCGACCCAATCTGACGTTTGGAACTCAATATATGGCCTAACATATGAAGCCACCACCGAAAAAAATGGAAAAATTTTTCAAAAAATCATATCTCGAAAACCTATCCATAAAAATTTTTTTAATGTGATTTTCGAGTTTAGCGAGCTGAAATACATAAGAAAAAAATAGCTGCACTATATGTACATTTTGGCTGTAAACTAGTGTAATTAGTACAAACTTGCTCTAGCACGCAGCGCTCTGCAGGGGTGGACCTTTTGTTTCCCTAGCTGCTCGTGGGATCAAAATGAATCACACAAAACAAAAACAAAATTGAAGGAAGAAGGAGGAATGGTGATGGCAGAGAGGGGAGAGGGATTGAGTCCGAATGGGTTTAACATATCTCCTTTCTGTCAATCTGTCTCTCCAGCTAGCCAAACTCAGGCGGCAGTTGTACCCACGGCTCTTTCGGGAGCTGAGGGATTGTCGGTCCCTCTGAATGATTCTATGGAGACGGGAGCGGCCAATGAGTTCCCCAGAATAGGAAAATTATCAACGGTTCTGTAAACAGGAAACTAATGAGGTAAGCGCATTAGGCTAGACGAGCGGCTTCAGGGGATAGAGTATCGGCAACTACAACGCCGACAACCAGCATTCAGAGCCAGAAGAGGGGGGGGGGGCTAAGATTATAAAGAGGTACAAGACATCCCAGCAGCGGGCGAACAAGGTGTCGTCGGAGGCTGGACTGACAGCTGCCTAGAGGACTAATCCCCGGACGGTGATAGTGGTGAATACGAGCTACCCGGACTATTTGCTCACTGCGAAGCAGTTTGAGCTCTTCAGGGAGGCCATCTGGAAGGCGCTCAAAAGAGTGTCTTCAAATCAGAGGCCAAAACCAATACCTTCTGCAGGGGACAGGTCTTCCTATTTGTCGTAGCCCACCCGGCGGGTGAAGCTTTGCTACAAAATACAGTAGCCGAGACAAGGCCCTGGGAAGTTGCAGACCTCAAAGTGGGTGGGGTCGAATTACTCCAAAGGATGCTGATGGCTGCGACGTGGGCCTCAGGTAAGCTGAAAGATCCGTCTATGGTCCTTCAGTCAGGCACTATCGGCCTCAGGGAAGAGGAAACAAAAGGGAGGTCACAAACAACTCCTACTTGTGCAGATTCCTGAGTTCTGGTCTCCTGGTCCGGGTGAAATATATCCGGTCTTCTTACAGAAGGCTGGACAGACCATCATAGGGCCGCTCGTGAAACCTGCTAGGGCTAGTCTGACACTGGGATGTGTTCTGTCGGTATGGAGAGGTATGCGAGTAGTCTTCATTCCGAAAACAGGCAGGATCGGTTATACTTCGCCTAAGGAATTCTGCCCCATCAGCTTCACATCGTTCCTACTAAGATGATGGAAAGACTTGTGGATAGATATATCCGCGACAAGGTCTTATCAAATAGTCCACTTCACAAGGAGCAACACGCCTATGGGGCTGCTCACTCGACGGAAACGGCCCGAGCTGAGCGGTAAACCTAATTGAAGGTCAATTGAAGCAGAAGGGTTTCCCGTTCGTAACCTTTGTGGTTATCGAAGGAGTCTTCAACTACACCTTCAGGGAGGTGATCAGGGCAGCCATGATTGCACATGGTGTGCCAACTGCAGTCATGGAATGGACCTGCCACATGTTGAGCAACAAGAACCTAACAACGATTAATGGGGATATCACTTTATGTGGAACTTTTGATTCGGGATGGCCGCAGGTAGGCGTTTTGTAGCCCCTGCTGTGGTATTTCGTAGTGAATGAACTGCTTCATCAACTCGCGAGTCAGGGCTATGACGTTATAGGCTACACGAACGATATACTAGTCATCTTGCGTGGTCGACATCTGGATGCGCTATTTGGGGAAATGCAGCAAGCACGGATGTAGAAAAAATTACAAAAAGCGCTTACACTGGGGATAGTTGATGTCTGGTGCAAGAAGACTGAATTATCGGTCAAACCGAGTAAGACGGACATGGTTGTATTCATCAGACGGTAAAAGTGGGGAACCACGAGTACACTGAAATTGGGAGGACAACAACTGAAAATCAAAGAACGAGCTAAATATCTAGGAGGTATCCTAGATAAGAAGCTTTTATGGAACGAGCATCTGGAAAACATGTGCAAAAGACTCGTAGCGACGCTATGGCTCTGTTGGAGAACGATAGGAAGAAGCTGGGGCTTGAAAACGCAGATACTTATGTAGATCTATACAGCGATCCTGCGACTCAGGCTAACTCATGCGGAGGTGGACTGGTGGAGCAGGGTCGAACTATCCAATGTGAATTCTCGAATAAAAAGAATCAGGGGACTGGTTCTAAGAGGCGTCACTGTTGCCTCGAAGTCGACACCTACGGAGCTGTCGCTGCGAAGGCAGCTGGAAAATTAAATATCCACGAGAGAGGAATGTGCTAATGGTGAGGCACATCTGCTTAGTGATGGAGATAACTGGTTGACTGATGGCTCCAGAAACAAGAAGAAAGCAGGAGCCGATGTGTATGGCAGTGCTCCAGTGCGCCTACAAGGTTCAGCAGTACGGCAACAAAAGAAATATCCGTATCTGCTCAGACAGCAGGGCTGCTATAATGCCCCTGAATGGAAAAACGACTACGTTGCTACTATTATGGGAATGATTTGAGGCACTGAACAATCTAGCGACGAAAAACCAAGTGACAGGCTAGCAAAACTAGCAGCAAGAGAAAACTTCACTATGGTCCTGAACCAGTTGTAGGTATTTCCAGTAGGCTAGTCACTGAAGAAATCAACAGTTGGCTGACCGAGGAACATCAGAAGGAGTGGAGGATGGACACTGGCTCAGACAGGCCAAACCACTCATGGGTTTAAATTCGAACCCTAATCGAGCGAAAAAAATACTCGAGCTCGGGAGGAACGAAGTTAAGGTCCTAATAAATGTTTATAGCACAGGTAACCGCATCCTTCACAGACACAAAATAGGGCTCGCAGATAGCCCCCTTTGTCACCTGTGCAAAAGGAGGATGAAACAGCGATTCGTATCCTTTGTCACTGTCCCGCGAATGCGGGGAAGCGTCTGGCACTCATGCGCGTGGCAACGGGATAACCCAACGGGATAACCCCAGCGTCCGGGTTTGTGAGAAATATAGATCCTTATAAATGGGCTCTCCAATATGACTAGAGGGTGCGCAGACCAAAAAGAGGATAAAGTGGATGCCGGAAACGAATGAAGACGTGATCAGATGTCACTTTCGAGCAACAGAACGAGAAAGACGAGTTCGAAATAAGTAACATCGAAAAACAGGTGCAACAACAACTAGCAGAACCTGTAGCGCACACCGCAAATGCGTTGGAAGAGGGGGTTCATATACCCGTGACATGAGAGACTATGGACGCTGGAGCCTGACCCTACTCCTGCCGAACTCACTGAAGATCTCAATGAGGAAAGCCTGCGTCTCATGGTGTGCTTTACTGATGCCATCCTATGGTTCGCAGATCAAGAACCATCAATAAGAAACGGTCTGCCGAAATTTAGAGTCAACAAGGATTTTCTCCGGTTAGTTGGCAGCTTGAACACCGAGATGCTGCCTCTGTTCTTGCAGCAAGATATGAGTTTGCTGCAGGTGAAGACTTTTATATATAGCGCTGCGGTCGCGTGTACTTCAAGGCGAGATTAGCAAAATAGGAACAAAACTGGAACGGTTGTACCAATTTCGAAAGGGCATTCGGTTTCAGAGACTGACTCGCCACATGGAGGAGATTCTTTACACACATAACATCAATTCAAGAACATCTACGGACCTGGACGAATGGATTGACGATCTTAAACAGAGGCTCATGATACTGTCAGCGCGACTGCGATGATTCAAGAGAGCAACCGCAAGAAGGAATGACAATAAGACTTTTTTGGCAGACGAAAAACTTTCCTATTGCGAACTTGCAAATGGCAAAAACAAGACTCGAAATTATTGTGAATCACCTAGAGCCAAGGAAATGGCCAGATATTGGTCGAGCATCTGAGGTACTTATAGGTCAAGTCAACTGAACACGACGTGGCTCCGTCTAAAAAAGGACAGAGTTGCACGGTTACTTGGGATGAATAGTCTATCCATCTGAGCCTCCGATGTAACTTGTATCCTGAAGAAGGCTAAAAACTGGAAAGCGCCAGGTATGGATGCTAGTAGTACTAGTGATTACCGACCAATCACCTGCCTCTCTTATGCCATTTTTCTCTTAACATACTCCTTTGGTTTGGTCACCTGGTTTATGACTGACCTCGAGAGGCTTAACAGAATCATCCGCGTAAAAATGTCTGACACCGAATGAACCGTGAAAGGACAGCTGCAGAGAGAATACTTCTGTCACGCCAGCTTGGAGGCAGAGGGATCTTCGATGTTTGTCGATTGTGTGACTCACAGGTTACGCAATTGCACGAATATTTCCAAAACAGAACTCACATCTCACTCTATGACTACATATGTGCAGTTGACCTGTATACACCCTTAAAACTTGCAGCTGCTGATTTCCAGAACATCGGACATCTCAACGCTGAACAGCTAGCTCCTCAGTGGCGAGGTAAACAGCTGCACAAGCAACACCCCCAAATATTAGATCTTCCTTGCGTGGATAGTGATGCTTCAAACCTTTGGTTAAGCCGGGGAGAACTCTTTCCGGAAACGAAAGGATTTGTCATTGCCATCCAGGACAGGGTAATTAAGACGAGGAATTGCCAAAAACACTTCCTCAGTATGGCGACAGTTATTGACAGATGCCGCCTCTGTGGAGATCCCAACGAGAACATCGAGCACATTATTTATGGCTGTACGATGCTTGCCTCTCAAGAATACACGCGCAGACATAATGATGTTGCTGGGATCATTCACCAACAAATTGCCCTGAACACTAGTTTACTAGGTAGATCTGAGCCTTACTACAAATATAGCCCAGTTAAAGTACAAGAGAATGAACGCCATCTCCTTTACTGGGACAGGACTATTCTGACTGACCACCTAGTCAGACACAATCGTCCAAATGTCCTCTGGTTATATAAACGTGCTGAACACGTGAGAATAATCGACATAAGCGTTCCCCGCAACAATATCATTAGGCTGCGATATACTGGGAAGATCCATAAATATTCGGAGCTAAAGCAGAATATCCTGAACGTGTGGAGGGTGAACAAGATCACCATCCAAACGGTCGTAATCTCCTCCACTGGGAACGTTCATGCGAGGTGCGTAAAAATCTTGGAAGAGATGGTAGCTCGAAATTCGCTTCATCTGATTCTGAAGGCAGTATTGCTGAACACGTGCCGCATAGTGTGGAGTTTTCTGGGCGTGAACAATAATTTGTTCGAATCCGCACAAAAATAAATCCATTTTTTATGCAACAAATAAATTTTTAATCCCATAGAAAAAGCAGCATATTGAATGTTAATGCATATTTATTGTACAAAAATAGTAAAATTTATTCAAAAATATTCAGTTTGCACAATCTTTACAGAAATATATACGCCACAATAGCACGGAACGTTCCGCGGGAACTTTCAGAACGTTCCAGCGCAACGTTGCAGAAACGTCCCTGGAACTTGTAAAATGTCCGCCGCTTGGGAACGTTCTACTCGAACGGCGCAAACATAAATGACCTTAATTGTTATTATTATCAATAAATATCGCGTAAACCGTGAGTGATAGGTCAAAATCAATGTCAGTTTATGATACGGATACCATATTATAGTTTAGTATATGTGGTACTCAAAATTCAAAAATGACATCCATTTTTACCTATCTCTCACGGTTTATGAAATAATTTTTGTTAAAAATAACAATAATGGAAAGTTCCCCTCAGACCCCAGTGGAACGTTCCCAAGGGGCGGACATTTTACACGCAAACATCTGGCGTGGGTAGCTATGGCTGCAGGATTAGATATCGAACGCAGATTGCGTGAAAATATCTATATAATTGATTATATGGATCGGGAAATTACCGGAAGTAGATTAACATCAAATTTACAATACTTCGGGTTTCCTTTTGCAATCATCGTCATTTGAAACTCAGTGTACAAGAGAGCGCTGTTTTAGTGTTTACCAAAGATAAAAGATTTATCTGGGAAATGGCGAAATTTTCAAAGGAGTTCAAGTCTTCAGTCAGAAAAGCTAGAGAGAAATGAGAACGATTTCAAACAGTTGCTAAATAAATTGCTTGATATACCTTCAGCGGACGTTCTTTCTCGCACTGATGTTTTTGAAGAAGATAAACCATTTCTGATACTTCGAAAAGTAAAGGGACGTGAAGGATACATGGCTGAGGTTGATAATTCTTTACAAGAGAAAATCGAAAAACAGGAGAAGCGTATCGAAGAGGATGTCAGACGTAGACGAGTTCATGAAGAACAAAAACATGCAGGTATGTTATTTAATCATAATTTGAAAATAAATTTTATTCTGAAAATGAAAATATTCTAACAATTACCAGTTAGTAAAGCACTAACTTTTATTTTTAAAAAAGTACCAAGGAAGTTCCATTACATTTATTTATTTCAAAATTGTTTACAAGTTCTTCTGGGAGTTATGTCTCCATAAACAGTACTGGGCCGAATCCATTTCTAATCCGGCGGGTTCTACACTTGAAGTCGCAAAATATTTCGGAGACAGAATATGTTATGCGTATTCAAATTTTTTGCTTTGTTTTTCAAAAAAAAAAAAAACATTTTTTCTTGAACTCGCAAAAAAAGTAAAAAAATGTTTAAAGTTAACAAAATAGTGGCGGTTTTTCTGAGAATATTAGTAGTCTATTTTCTCAAATAATCCACATTTACATTTTTTGCCATTTTTTTTTGAATTTATACTATCATAGGGAAATTACCCTGTAAGTTTTATGCGGGCCTAACAACCTCTGCAGCCAGGAGATTTTTTTTCATAACATCGAATTTTGGCGTTTCCCTTGCAAACAACAACAGAAAAATTTAATATTTCCATCGGGAAACTGCAGTTGCAGTGGAGCAGCCAATTCTTTTAATTCTACAAATCTATCATTAACTATATTATGAATTGCTTTTTCGTGCAAATTTATTTATGGATTTTTACCCATTATTGTGAATCTAAATTTGCATAGAGACATTAAACTATCACAGAATCATAGAAAAAAATAATAAAGACATTTTTCGAATTTCAATTGTTCATTTATATATAAAATTTGAAAAAGAACTTGAAGGACTAGAAACATATGGGCAATTTCCGTGAAAGGCGGCAAACCCCAAATGAGTAGGAGAACATTTTGTACAACTTTTTTACCTGTGAAAACTATTTTCTTCACATTTTTTTGTATCTGTTGTAAATTCTAAGAAAAATGCAAAAATTAGATTTAATGAAAAAAAAATTCTCTTGGCAGAAAAATTGACAAAAAATATAAATGTGCGTTTTTGATCAAATTTACTATTATTATTTTCAGAAAAACCGCCGCCATCTTGTTATTTTGAACATTTTTATAATTTTCTTACGAGGTCCGAAAGAAGACGATAAGCTCCACCAGAATCTGAAAAGAAATCGTAAATATCTAACTCAGGTCGAAAGTTATATAAGTTTCAAGAAAAAATTGGCGTTTTTTTTTAAATGAAGCAAAAAATTCAAATACGTATTCTGTCCTACAGAGATTCTGCTACTTCAAACGTAGAATCTGCCTAATTTCAAATGGATTCGATCAGTGCTAAAATAGGAATACTATTTCAGTACTATTTTTTGGATAATAAATCCCATAAACACGTGAAAAATAAAAAATAAATTATATAAAATGGAAGCTTTCTGGTAGTTTTGTTCCAAAAATTGATGAGACCTTCTAAGAATTACCATAAAATGAAGTAACACTTTTCTGGAACTTCTTTACAAAGAAAGTCCTTTTGAATACTTAACTCTTTATTGATATTTTAGCAGCCCTTTCTTGGGACAAATCACCCGAGATACTTGTGAAAATTCTCAAAGAAATAAATGAAATTAAACTTTTTTGGTACTTTTTTACCTATTTTGATGCGTCAGTTATTTTTAGAATAGTTCTTTGGGGTGAGAGGGGGGTTAATTCAATTGTTTTTCATTTAAAATACAATTTTTTTTAAATATCAACTATTATATTTTTGATTGAAAATTTCTATTTTTAGGTCACAAATTCAACTCCTTAGTTGAAAATTGAACTACTTTCTTGAAAATTAATTTTTTGCGTCAAAGATTCATAATTTTAGTAGAAAATGTATTCCTTTGGTCAAAAATGGTGAAATAAATAAACTAGTAATAAGAATTTTTCATAAGTACTTACTTATTTTGTTAACTTCCATTGATTATTACCTCACTAAGTGAAAAAAGGACAGTAAGGTAAAAATTGCCGAAAAAAACTACAACTATCAGGTATTGATAGAGATGAAGATAGTCATAAACAACAATAATTTGTTCAGACAATTATTTTTGCTAAGTATAATTAATTATTAAGTCACGCCTAATGAAAAATAGACAAACAGTTGAAAATTTCAGAAAAAAACCGCAACTTTCTACCATTAAGCGAAGAGAATATTATTAACAATGATAATACATTTTTTGAACAATCATTTTTGTTAGCTTGAATCAATTATTATTTCACTTCATTTGCAAATTGGACAAAAAGCCAGGAATTAAAAAAAAACGCTTTTTTCTAGCATCATTCAAATGGAATATTAATAATAATAATAAATTGTTTGAACAATTAATTTTCTTGACTCTCATTAATTATTTAGCTGGGGTTTTTTGGGACCCTATAAAACAGTCGTATGGTGTTGATATTTGAAAAGTTATATTTTATTCGTATTGTATTTCTAATTGTGGTGAAAAATGTTGAGTTTCAACTCGATTGAGATAATATCGAAGATTTTGAATAAAATTAACAAAAACTTTTTTTTTCTCATAAGAAATACGTGTTAAACTTCATGGGGCTTTGGGCACCTCCAAATATCATTTTTGTTCGAAACGAAAAAAAAGGATTTATTTTTGTGTGAATTCGAATAAAATGCCGACCTGTCTCCATAAAAATTCGAAAAAAAATCCCAATGTATTTTTAGACAACCCTACTGTGATAATCACGTTTTTAACTTTCGACTTTTAATTTTTGACCTTTTTTGTATATGTGTATGTTCGCTTGCGCGTGTGAAGTTGTGTTTGCCTCTTGCCGTTTGAAATAAAATAAATATTTTGATTCGTTGGTCTCAGTCGTTGGCATTGGAACTGGCATTTGTCAGAAAGATGGATCCCTATAAATGGGCTCTCTAGGATGAATGTTGGAACGCTATAAATGGGCCAACGAATCTATTTAATACTTGCCGCGTTTCGCACCGTGTTTAGTAGCGACGTATCAGGTATTGAGTACCTATGGGTGGAAGGTGGGTCAACATAATAATAATACACATATAATAATATAATATATAATAATATAATACAATATATAATGATATAATATTTAAAATATAATAATATATAAGAGAGCCTCAGAGCCTCGGTGGCTTAGTTGT
Organism: Andricus grossulariae; assembly: GCA_011634705.1. Lineage (NCBI taxonomy): Eukaryota > Metazoa > Arthropoda > Insecta > Hymenoptera > Cynipidae > Andricus > Andricus grossulariae. Next base: position 9,684 of record JAABKJ010006418.1, read on the forward strand.
TTAGGTGCTCGGACTTCACCTTAGAGGTCCGGGGTTCAATCCCTGAGCCGGTACCTCTGAAAACTCTTCTATGTACCTTGAGGTAGGTTCTGGTGTTTCGGATCCCACCTTAAGCTGTAGGCCCGCCTATCATGCACTTAGCTGCAACTCAGTCCGAAGGTGTTCTCATGTTGACGTCGCAGTAGGGCTTGAGCTCTCCTCTTATGACTTCGACGGCTATGTTGGCGGTAGAACTGCTACTGACAGGGTTTCTCATGCCAGACGGGCAGAGAACGAAGAGGACAGGGACTAAGAGGAACACCAGAACTCATAAATTATCATAGAAAGTCTATTAAAGATTTTAAAACGCTTGTCGCTTCCCGAGGATCGTCGGGGCGCCCCTGGAGCTACCGCTGGGCACCACAACATGCGCAACGGTGGTGGTAGTGAGCTACGAGATGGTCAGTTCGATCTCACTAATCAAACAGCTGGCCAGCTAGAACATCTGCGACAAACGGTAAACAGTGAAACATCAACTGTGCCTACTAAGCTTTGGCTAGCATTAGCAATTCTCAGTCAACCACCTCAACAGAAATACCGTGGGAGAGCATCAAGTGGAATACCACAATAAAAGAGGAATTTGTGCATCTTGACTATGAAAGTGCGAAGTTTGAAACCAAAAGCGAAAAAGGATACAACTTCAGGGCGAAGTTTGCTGCGAAGTATCCAGCATACAGAAAGTTCCAGTGAAAAGACTTATCGATAGGATTAAGTACATCACAATTAATCTTCTTATCTCAAAAGGCCTAGTAATGGAGATTAAACAGCAGGTTAATTTGGCGTTGAAAAATGTCGACAATGAACATCAGTTAAAGGAAGCCGTATCACATGATGAAGCAGCGGCAATTGATGTTTTTGTGCAACCTAATGATGATCCAGCATCACCACATCCTTCAGAGACAGATAGCATCATTCAACCAAAGGCAGATGGCCTCATTCAACCAAAGGTAGAAGCAAAGGTTCAGCAACCAAGAAGGCGATTAAATTGAACATACCATATGAACAGAGATGTTATGTGCCTTTATTTTTTGGCAGAGAAAAGTGGGCAAAGTGTGAGCAGAGAACACCATCGAGTCTTCCTAATTGAGTACCTAGAGCTAACCATAAGAATAAATAAATAGAATCTAACAGACTGAAAACTCTAGGGACAATGAAAATCAAGTACCGGATTCATTAGAACCACATCCGGAAATTAATAACGTTGATTCGAACAGCGAAATCCCAGAAAAACTACAGCACCTTGAAAGAAATTTTGGTCATGCCTTACTAGAGCTCAGATATGTAGAACAAACACAAAGACATTCTTTGCCCAAGATGAACATCGCAAAGGATCTGCGTGCACTAATAGAACACCTGAACAGCAAGGTTTTACCTGCGCATTTGAACGCAACACTAACTGCGTTAGAAGTGCTAACTCTTGTGTATTGTGCAGCTGTGACAACCGTTAGAACGCTCGGCCGCAGAACTAGGCCTACAAATGCAGTCTTTGTCCCAGAAAGGGATCGAGATCCACTATGAAAGATCAGGTTGGATATGGATGTCAGCAAACTAAGGTGAAAATTGAGTCGATTGACTAAATATAGGAAAGGAAATAGAACCAGAACGCTGATACATCATGTTACTAAGATCATCCACGCTCAGTACATCGAGCCATTGACACCAGCAATACTGGCTGAGATTATAGACTCCCAACAGCAGAGACTTGACATTCTTATTGCTAGACTACGTCGGTATAAGAAAAGTAGTGCAAGAAGGCAACAAACTCGAACCTTTCAAGCAGATGGAACAAGATCCTATCGTGAACTGAGTGTAAAGCAAAATAACCAGCAAGACACCGAAGTCTCTCAATTCGAAGACATGACTAACAACTGGCCAGGTGTTTGGAGAAAAACGAACAGAAGCAATTAAGAGGCTGCGTGGTTCCAGCTTGAGAAGACAAGAGCTATCAATAACCCTGAAATGGAGCTGACTAACATCACAGCTTTAGATGTTTTAGCGGTTTTGAAAAGAGGAAGTAACTGGAAAGCTCCAGGTCCAGACATGGTGCACAACTTCTGGTACAAGTACTTGATGAGTGTGCATCCTGCGTTGGCAAGATATTTTCAGAAGATCATCGAACACCTAGATCTGATGCCAGGCTTTATGCTCAAAGGTACTACGTATATGATGCCTAAGAAACCAGGCGCTGAAAATCCATCTCAATTTCGACCGATAGCCTATCTTTCAACGATTCATAAATGTCTTACAGATATCATTACAGATAAGGTATGTTCTCACTGCGACGAAAATGACATTCTTACAGAAGAATAAAAAGGATGTTATATAAACTCGCGAGGCAGTAAAGATCTAGTCACCATAGACGTTGTTGCCATGACTCAAGCTCGTAAACATCATAGGAACTTGCACATGGCATACATTGACTACAAGCAAGCGTTTCCTTTGATTCGACATGACTATCTGCTTGAAGTCCTAACATTTTACAAAATTTGGCCACGCATCATTGACTTCCTACGTCGTGCGATGATGCTTTGGGGTACAAAAATCAAGTATTTTGACCATGGACAACCAATGATAACTAGATCAATACGCATTACGACGGGTATATTTCAAGGAGACTCCTCCAGTGAACTATAGTTCTATTTAACGTTGAACCCATTGAACAACACACTAAATAGCATGTCTCATGGGTTCAGAATACATGATAATGAGGATATTCATCAAGTGACCCATCTTATATACATGGATAACCTGAAGCTATACGTCATTGCGATTCAGGACAGGGTTGTCAGCACCAGAAATTATGACAAACACGTGTTACATCAAGACGTGGCCACCGGTGCCGATGATGTGGAGATACCAATGAATCTATCGAGCACTTGTCGCGTACGGGCTCAGAGAGAATATACGCACAGACATAATTATGTGGCGGACTTATACATCAACGACTTGCCCTTAACCTAGGACTCTTAACAGAATGGATGCCTTTCTAGATATATTCCCGTGCCCGTTTTAGAAAACGAAGATTACATATTATATTGGGATGTTACTATCCAGACGGATGATTGTATCCAAGCCAATCGAACCGAGATCGTGATGCGAGTGAAAAAAGGAGGAAGAGTCTATATCATTGGCATTGTTTGTCACTTAACCAGAATCTGCAGGCTATCTATACAACCAAGATCCAGAAGTATAGCGGACTGAGGCATGAAGTGAAGATAATATGGAAGAATGTGAAACATGCATCTATTCATCCTATTATGATTTCGGCTACAGGCAAAGTGCACGCAAGATACACTAAACATCTTGAACATTAAGGAGTCAGTAGGGTACTGGCTGCAGCTCAGAAGGCGGTTTTATTAAACACCTGTCGCATTGTAAGAAAATTCCTAGACCACCAGGAAGCAAGCGACTAAGACCCTATGCAGTGGCAGATGGTAGCTCTAAGAAAGCATCCACATGCGACTATTGTCACCTTCAACGCTCGTGGCCGCTGCGTAAGGATAACAGCGGTAAAAGACGAACTCCAAAAAACACCATGCCCCTAATTTTGTAGCTACATCATCGCAAAAGATTTTAAACATCATATTAAATTAATGTATAACATTCTTATCTCATTAGTCAACTTGAATTATTGTTAGTCCGTGGCTGATGATGCAAAACCTGTTTCATCGGAGAACAACTTCAAAATAATAATAATGCCTGTAAAGTGATCAGTTTTATGCTCCACATGGGTGAGGGTTCAGAAACGCCCCCCCCCCTCCTCCACCCTGACCATTCTTGAACGAATTCGGAAAAATAAGGAATTTGAAGAACCAGTTACTCCTTTACGAATTAATACTGATTGGCACACTCTATTATGATACTATTTATACTTCTATTCTATCTATTATTCTATTATCTATTATTATACAATGAAAAATGGATAACATGATCAGAATCATTTTTTCTTCTTGTTCATCTAATATTATTAATATTATTATCTAATCATTACCTCTTTCCTGACAAAACTCTCCCGAAATTCCTGACATCTCCTACACTTAAGGACTTAAATATTTCATTCAATGCCGTAATCGGCAAGTTTACTTTTGCATATTCCTTCAGAAAATCTTGAACCATTTCCACGTAATTTCGTAACTTCTTAACCCTCTGGATGCGTTGTTGAAAAAAGACAACATAATGCGAAAAGTCATCCATGTACTTCTCAGACTCTAGAATTTCCATTAGTTTCTCACACCTCGCAAATGCAATTGCATCAAATAAGTCTTTCGTCAAAAAATCTAAGAAGGAAACTCTTCTCATTTCATAGATTCTTCTAGTTTTTCATCTTCTGAACTTGAAGCTTGCTTTTCTGAAAGAAACATTCCACTCTTATAAAGAATTCGTGATTACTTCCAGAAAAAAACATTTTATGTATAGTAATTTCATCTTCTTTTAAAGCTATAAATGCAGTTATATGCCTTAAAGCTTTATTATTAAAATCTGGGTCTTCCAAATCTGGATAATCATAAAGACTTAAAAGTGAGGTGCTGTTCGAAAGTTTGAGACTAGCTTTCGATTCAAGTAAATATTCGAAAGCATCTATATTTTCTATAAACACAACATCTTTAATAGTCGTATATCCAGCACCTGTTGGACTTAAGGCACCATTATCTATAAGGAATTCAATCATATCCAGATAGTATGTAGCGTCCTTATAATGGTAGATACCATTAGTGTGTAAACTATTGTGAACAATATAACGTAGAGGTGTGTAGTCACTTGTATCCTTCGAATTAATATCGAAACCTCTGCTTAGTAAGTAGTCGACGATATCGATTTTATTATAGCAGACAGCGCAGTGAAGTACAGTTTGTCCTTCATAGTCCCGCGCATGCAAATTAGCGCCAAAATTGACCAAAAGCTTGACTTTGTCCAAAATTCCCTTACATGCATCCAGAAGTGCAGTAGATCCAAGAAACCTTTCGACATTGGGATCAGCCCCGCGTTCAAGAAGAAGTTTTATTATTTCAACGTTAAATTCATCAGCAAATTCACGAGTTTCTTTAAAATTAAGTCTGGACACAGAAAGTAAGTTTTTTCTATTCATAGAGCCTCCACAAGCTTCAAAAAGTGGAGTTCTAAAAGAACGATTTTGAGCATTAATATTAGCCCCTGCATCCAAGAGCATCTCAATTATTTTCTTGTTTCCAATACAGACTACATAATGAAGAGCGAAATCAACTTGTTTGTTCCAATATTAACATCGGCGCCTTTATCTAAAAAATAGCGTACAAGGGTCAATTTATTTTTTACAATCGCATAATGCAAAGCAGATCTTTTACTTTCTTTTATGTTAATGTCAGCACCGTAATTGTCAATAAGTTTCTTTATTCAGGCTTCTTCATTCATATTAATAAAAATGTAAAGCAGTAAGTGTTTATCAGGATTCAAAGCATTGATGTCAAAATTTTTGATATTGTTATGAACTAGTCTTATGGTTTCATCGTGACCGTACTTCGCTACAAAGTGGAGTAGAGTTGAGTATTTTGTTTCAGGAATATTGAAATTCAATTTATGCCTTAAACAAATTTTCACAACTTTCCGGCATTTCTGAAATTCGTTTGTTTGTCACTGACGATTCTTCCTTTTGTGCTGGCTCTTATTAACTGTTTTTTTTAGTAGAGTTAGAACTTCTTCCATCGATTCATAAAGTAAAGCTTTTTGAAGAGACTTGGTGAATTTTTGTTTAGTCCGTCCCATCTTTGAGGCAACAAGTAATGAAGAACCCTGTTAGAAAAAACAAAATTTTGTAAAATGTCCAAGAACCATAAAATATGAAAGACAATTGGCTTACAATGAAATTACTTCGTGATAACGCATTCAAACAAATTGGCCTCACTCAAAATTTCTCGTCGAATTCGTCCTAACTGAAAATTCCTGTGCAGGAACCTCAGAGGATCCTGCATATGTTCCTGTACAAGAAATTGTACACGAACCTGTACATGATCATGTAAAGGAATCTGTACCCAATCTAACATTGGAATGATCCTGTACAGGTTCCTTTACAGATCGTGAATTGAGGAGTGGATTCGTATATACAGGAACTTTTTCAGGACCCTGTAAATGAACCTGCATAGGAACTAATCCGCAAGGGTTCGTTAGTGGCTTGGCTCTCTCAAGGGAATAAAAGGAAGGCAACTTCATAGCCGTAAGCGACATGAGTTTTCGTGACGGCGGCGTTCTGTAAAGGACCCTATACGCGTTTCTATACACGAACCCGCGCCTCAATTTACTTCGCAAAGGATTCTGCACATAATCCTTCCAAAGGTACCTTTGTCGGTGAAGGTTCTTTTGTAGAATCATGTACAGTTTCCTTCGTCAAATTCCTGCACAAGAACCGTCAAGATTATCTGTACAGGTTCATGTGCAGGTTGGTCTATAGAAACATGTGGAGGATCCTCCAAAGTTCCTGTACAGAAGTTTTCAGCTGGGGTACGAATAGGATAGATTTGTGGATAAATTACTTCTTTACGAATTTGCGCAAATTCACACACTGCTCCAATTCGTGAATATTTTGTTTTTTTCGTAGAACTATATGTCTTTGTTCAATGCATTCATTTTTACCTGCGTTGTTTTGTCTTAATAATAACCCAGTGAGAACAAAACCATGAACATCTCAAGAACGTCCTTGGGACGTTCCTAGGACGTCCAATGTTAGCCCAAACAACGTCTCTAAGACGTCTAATGTCCTAAATATATCCAAAAGACGTCTTAAAGATACAGGAAGTTCTCGGGACATCTTTCGTACTGACATTAGACGTCTTAGGAGCATATCTAGCATGTCCAAAAGACATGTTCCAAAAGGCGTCTTAGGCATGTCACGAAGACGTCTCTACGACATCCTTAATTTTTTTGCCCACTGAGAATCTGGTATGATATATTATTGTAAAAAGTACAATTCTTTTTTGAACAACAAAGGTAGACTGGTTTTTTTAACTGTAGACTATCTAAAATTGTAGAAAAGTTATGGATTTTTCTTCACTTTTCTAGAATATTCTGTAAAATTTTGGAATGATTTACATTATTCTGGACTTCTGAAAAATGTTCAGTGTTTTCTAAACAATTCTGGCATGAAATATTCTACAGTTTTCTGAAATTTTCTAAAATATTTTTTTTTCTAAAACTCGACGTAAATTCTGAAATATTCTTAAATTTTCTCAAATAGTCGGAAATGCTCTATGTAATACTTAAAAATTCCAGAATTCTCTATGATATTTCACAATGATCAGAATGAATCTAGAATCTTCTGAAATATTCTGGAATTTTGTCAAATAATTCAGAATTTCTTTTTATTGAAAATTCTATATCTATTTTTAAGCCCTCTGGAAATTCTGAAATATTTTCGACTTTTTTTGAGAATATTCTAGCATATTCTATTTTGGGATGTTTTGGCTTATCTAGAATATTCTTGAATTTTGTAAAATAATTAAAAATTTGTATTGAACATTTTTTCTTTCTAAAATTCTATGAAAATTTATGAATATCCTGGCACGTTCTAGAATGTCCTGAAATTTCGGGAACAGAACTTTTGAAAGTTTAAACTGCTTATTATAAAAATATACCGCTTATTTTCTCGTGATTTTCACTGCAATTATTCTAAAAATATATATTTATTTTAGAATATAAAAGTTCTTGAAGTGCTAGAGACCTAAATTGATTAAGAATTTTATTGAACATTGTTTACTCCGAGAATCCTCTGATAATTCGGGAATATTCTTGACTTTTCGAGAATATTTTAGCATTTTCTATTCTGTTATCTTTTTGAATTTTCTAAAATATTTTGCCATTGCCAAAAAAATCGGGATATATTGTTTTGGAATTAAATATTCCAAATTTTTCTTTAAAAATCTGTAATTGTCTATAATATACTGGTATTCTGAAATCTAGAATGTCCGTCAATACTCCAAATATTCTTTTTGTAAAAAAGCACCTATCTAAAAACTCTGAAAATACACACTCATTTAACGAAACTCTTTATATAAGACCAAAGCACAGAATACGCAAAAATAAAAGACAAAAATTTTTGCTAATGAATCAGAATCAACAGATAAAACAAATTTCTTAGAAAACCAAACATGTTTTTATCATATGATTAATACAAAATTACAAAAAATTCGATGAAAACTAGATAAATGTACTGAACAAATCTACTCACATTGTATGAAAAACAAAATGTGTGGACATATTCAGCGGAAGTATTTTCAGGACTATTTAAAATTACTTCCTCCATCCTAAGGGCGCCTTAAGAAGCTAAATATAATAAGTAAAAAAAAAGATGACATTTTATTTGAACTGGATAAACGAATTAGTAAAATAAAGAAGATGTGCGCATATATATAACGCGAGTATTTGTAAAAGTATTTAGAATTACTTCTTGCACCCTGCGAGTGCTCTTCCAAAAATTCTAACATCTTTTACACTCACGCAGCTAAATATTTTGCTCAGAACCAAATTAGGTAAATTTAATTGCGCATACTCCTTAAGGAAGTCTTCAATCATCGTCATGTAATGCCTCAGCTGTATAACTCGCTTGACTCGTTGTCTAAATAAGAAATCATAAGATGGAAATACTTTTTTGTATTTCTCGGACTCAAGAACAATCATTAATTCTTCACATCTCGCATATGCAACTAGATCGAACAACTCTTTGGTCAAAACATCGAAAAAGGAAACTTGCCTGGCTTCACAGATTCTTCTGTTGTTTATCTTATCAATTTCAAGCTTACACTTCTTAAAAAAAGGTCTTACCCATCTAACAATATCTCGCTCGTATTCTGAAATACCACACATATAAGGGAAAATATTATCTTCTCTCAAAGCTATAAAAGCTGTTATGTGCCTGAAAGTATCATTATTGAAGTCATCGAAGCCCTCATCGAAATCTGCATTAGAATAAAGACTCTAATTTCTGTTTCCTTTTCAAAATTTCAGACTAGCCTTAAATTCAAGCAGGCATTCGAGAGCTGCTAGATTCTCGAACTCCCAAGCAGATGTAATTGTTGAGCAACTGAAATAGGCTTTACTATCATCCTTATCTTTATCTGACTCCCGAATGTAGACATCACCACTATCACTATCATCATCATCATCATCATCATCATCATCATATTCATAATCTTCATCAAAATTTGGAGAAGCAACATCGGCGCCATTATCAATGAGAAACTCAATCATATCCAAATAACACTTTTGATTTGCACAAGTAATTATGTATATTGGAGGGGAGTGTCTCTTACTTTATCTCTAGAATTTAGATTCAAGCCACTGCGAAGGAGGAAGTCAATGATGTCAATTTTATCACCGGAGGCAGCATAGTGAAGTACAGTTTGACCTTTATCATCCTGTACATGTAAATCAGCACCCAATGCAACTAAGCGTTCTACTTTCTTTAAACTTCTTCGACATGCGTTGAGGAATTCCTTGGGTCCACAAGATCCTTTAATATAGACATCAGAGCCGCTTTTAGAATAGAGGTATGTTTCTGGGTTCAAAACACTAGAAACCTTATGATTCTCTTTCAAATCAAGTGCATGTTCAGCGAGAAAAATTTTTTTATTTGAAGAACTTCCTGAAGCATCAAGTGGTATTTTTTAAGAATAAATGTGGTTATTTTTATTAGCACCTGCGTTCCAAAGCATATCAATTACTTCTCTGTTTCCAAACTCCATGGCGCAATCAAGAGCTGTACTACGAGGGCTATTTGATAAGTCAGCGACTTTTTGAATTTCCCGCGCAGTAACTTCAAATGCAACATAGCTCCCGTAAACGCCATCTATGAATATACTACTGTTGAATTTTGAGCAAGCTGGGTCATTTAGCTTGTGTTTGACAGCCATTGAAAGCAGAGAACCTCGTGAATTTTAACGAAAATGGGAAAAAGTGAATTTCGTGTGCTGATTAAGCATTACTTTTTGGGTAAAAAAACATCACTGAAACCAAGGAAAGGCTTGATAAATACTATGAGAACTCCACACCATCAATTTCAATGGTTAAGAAGTGGTTTACTGAGTTCCGTTGTGGTTGTACCAGCACAAGTGACGCCGAACGTTCAGGTCGCCCAAAAGAGGTCATCACGCCAGAAATCGTCGATAAAATCCATGGAATGATATTGGACGATAGGAGAATGAAAGTGCGTGAGTTGGCTGAGGCTGTAGGCATCTCAACTGAGCGGGTACATCACATTTTACATGAATATTTGAACATGAAAAAGCTATCCGCGAGATGGGTGCCGCGATTGCTCACACTCGACCATAAGCACAACCATGTGCCCACTTCAAAGGAGTGTTTGGCGATGTTTAGCCGCAATCTGAACGAGTTTTTGCGTTGTTTCCTAACCGTGGACGAAACATGGATCCAGGACAACACACCAGAGACCAAGGAACAATAAAAAAAGTGGGTTTCTCCGGGTGAACGTGCGCCAAAGAAGGCCAAGGTGGGTCTGTCGGCCAACAAGGCCATGGCCACCGTTTTTTGGGATGCACGCGGTATCATTCACACACATGCTCATCACGGGTCTCTTGAGAAAAAAAGGTTAAAAGCAAACTTTCTGATCTAATTTAAAAACAATTTTGTTATTAAAAATTTTATTGTATCCTGTGTCTTTTTCAACAAAAATTTAATTTGTTAATTGTCATGTCATTTTTCTCGATTTAGACAACAACTAAGCGCCTTATCAAAAAATGATTCATAACAAATTTGTAGTTTTCTTTTAGGTGAAAAACTTTCGTTTATTCAAAAAGGTATTCATAGCGTAAATCTTTCTTGGGTGAATAATTTTTGTATTTTCATCTTTTTTCGTATCTTGCATAGTTTGAGCTTGTTTAATCTTGTAGGGCTTTTAAAAAGCAACGTTTTTCTTTTCTTGGCTTTTTTCATATCGTACGCTGTTTGGCTTCAAATGTTCATTTTTGTTTTTTTTGAGGGTGGGGGGATTTTGAAAATGCTATAACTCTGTTAATTTTTATTTAGACCTAAACGAGCTGAAAAAAGGGTTAGTCTTACGAAGAATTCCATACTGGTAGACAGTTTATTAAACAAGCATTTTAGCTCGTTTTTTGAATATTTTGAATAACTATTTTCGAGTTTTATCCTAAAATAGCTATGTCTAGTGACACTACAAAGAACTCGTGGGACAGATTTTGAAGTAATATTTGAAATCCTTAACTTTAAAGTAATAAACCCTCTTCTTGATTATAATATTTTTTAACTCAATATCAGTGATATCCATGAGTCTTAAATATTTAAAAAATGTTGTTAACAATATTCTTTATGAATTACTCATTTTAAATTTGCCGTTTAGGACAGGTGCGTTAGCAGACATTTTGGGTAATTCTTCATTTATAATTTCTAAACGAAGTCGTCTAAAATATGGAAACTTTACTAAATTTTGCTTTGAAATAAGTACTTCATTGAGATAATTTTAGGAAAAATTGATTAATTAAGGGAAACGTGGAAAATGTCTTGGACTTAAAATGGTAAACTTTTTGGCAGTCACCCTTAAATATAAAATTCGAATTCAATTAAAAGGTGTACATTACGTAATTACATACGTTTATATCTAATGAGACATTTCAAATTAAACTGTTGATTACACATGACATCAATTATAAAACATTAATTCTCGAAATGAAACCTGAAAAGCAATAGCACACCTGCAATTTAGAGTGATTGTACATGGACATATAATTAAAAAAGGTCTCTTAATTTGTAAATTAGTTATGAATTCAAATCTAAATATATTTTACAATACAGACAAATTTACCTGCTTCCGAACGAAAATGCCGGTGCCCTCCCACGTTTAGAGTTGGGTACAGTTGTTCCTGTAATATGAAATGATATAAAGAGAAATGTATCTATAGTTTTAACAATTTTATTTGCATACTTTTTTATTCCGTTATTATTCTAATACTTTCTACATTCTAAAAAATTAAAATTAAAAAGTACCCAGGAGTGGTGGAAGAGTGACACAAGCAGGCCCTGGACTGCCAAATTCGGCAGCGATTGGTCCTCTCCTTTTCGTGGGCGTCCATGGCCTTTGTGTCAAACCACCCATTTTCAGAACAAATCCAAGAACGTTCAGTCGTTTATTTTCTTTTGCTTGTATTATCTGAAACAATAAGACAATCCCTGATGAGGAGGTCTAAATGACTTTGGAACATGTTGGTCCCTTGTAGTATAAAAAGGACGGAGAAAGGAAAAAGTGAGAGGTTGGTTTTTGGTTGACTTTTTCT
>JAABKJ010006419.1:0-21990 GCA_011634705.1 Andricus grossulariae
TATTGACCCTCTGGTATTAAATGAGTTGGTGTTTCTTTGTATGGGCTTTAGGGTCCAGTAATCAAAAAACCGTGTTTTTTAATTAGACGTTTCTTTTCAACTAGAATAAATCTGCAAGTGGAATAGTTGAGTTTTCAACCAAAAAGATGAATTTTCAAGAAAGAAGATTAATTTCTACCAAAAAGCTCATTTTTCAACCAAAGAGATAAATTTGCAATGAAAATGATGAGTCTTCAACCAAAAAATTAATTTTTAACAAAAGAGTTTAACTTTCAACCAAGTAACTTTTTCATTCTAAAAAATATGAATTCTGAACGAAAAACATAGTAGTTGATATTTCAACCTACACAAATTTTTAATTTTTCATCAAAAACAGTTGAATTCAATAAAAAAGATGACTTTTCAACATGAGTTGAATTTTCAACTAAGAAAGATTTTCCAGTCAAGAGAGAAAAAATTGCATTGAACTATTGAATTTGCAAGCAAAAAATGAATTTTCAAATAAGTACATTAATCTACCCAAAAGAACGAATTTTTAACAAAATATCTGAATTATCAACCAGGTACTTGAATTTTCAACCAAAAACGATAAATTTTTAACCAAAAAATTTCAATTTAAATTTTCAGTTAAAAAAATTAGTTTCATGAGAAAAAAAACGAATTTTCAACAAAATAGTTAAATACAGTTGTTAAAACAGTGTGTCCATCGATTTTTCTGAACGAAATTCAAGGTCTTTTCCAGGTTTTCTAGGTCAAGAATTCAAGTTTTTCCATTAATGAAATAAACGTTTTTTATAGATGTAACAAATGAGCCATTTCATTTTTTACTGGCCCAAATTTTTCAAAGAAAGCAGAACCATAAATGAACAAATGAAACAAAATGAATTCGTTGAAATCTCTTACAGTACTTAAGCTCTTTGTGAAATTTCGTTGAAATCTTTTGGAATCTTTTTAAATTGTTGTAAAATATTTGAAATCCTTGAAATCTTTTTGAAATTTTTTGAAATCTTTTAACATTTTTATGAAATCTTTGAAATATTTGTGAAAGCTTTCTTTATTCTTTGCTTGTGAAATATTTTGTGTTCATTTGAAATCATTGAAATATTTGTGAAATCTTTTGTATTCGTCTGAAATTATTTAAATCTTTGAAATATTTTGAAATCTTTGGAATTATTTTATTCTTTTGAAATCTTTATTTAATTTTTATGAAATCTTTGAAATATTTTTCAAATATTTCTGAAATCTTTTGTATTCATTTGAAATCGTTACAATATTTTTAATCTGTGTAAAATTTTTTGATATCTTACAAATCTGGTTTACTATACCCTTTTAAAAATCTTTTGAAAGTTTTCAAATCTTTGGAAATGTTCGAAATCTTCATGAAACCTTTGAAATCTGGTGTACACACCTTTTTCAAATCTTTGAAAACCTTGCAATCTTTGTGAAATGTTCGAAATCTTTGGCGAATTTTTGTGAAATTTGTTTAATCTGTTGTACACAACTTTTTCAAATCTTTGAAAACCTTGTAATTTTTATGAAATGTTCGAAATCTTTGGGGATTTTTTGTGAACTCTGTTGAAATTCTTCTTAAATCTTTGTTTGTGAAATCTTTTTTATCCGTTGAACTCATTGAATTATTTGAAATCTTAGTGAAATCTTTCCAAATCTTCTAAAATGTTTTGAAACCTTTTGAAATCGTTTCAAATCTTCGAAATGTTTTAAAATCTTTGAAATCTGGTGTACTGCACCCTTTTTTAAATCTTTGAAATCCGTGAAATCTTTGTAAAATTTTCAAAATCCTTTTAAATATTTTAAAAGCTTCGAAATATTTTGAAACCTTTTGAAATCTTTAGTAATGTCTTGTAATCTGGTATACACTCAAAAACCGAGTGGTGAAACCCTTGAAAACTCCATTATATGGCCATGACTCATGCTAATTCTGAAAATGAATTAACATCGAAATTTTCAACTAATAATTTCTATAATTTGTAAGTAAAATATCACAAAAAAATGTATGTATACTTTAACATTCTATATTAGCGGAGACAAAATTAAAAACTTATAGAATTTTTCAAAACATTAAAGTCTGTTCATTGCAATCTATAAAATAATTGGTAAAGTCTACAAAAAATACCTAGAAATCTCTTTATTTATCCTGTAATGAGTAAAAGATAAATTACATCTTGATAAATAAAAAATTTTCAGTACCAAGATTTCTTCTAAACGAGATGTTTCGTTCATAATAGACTAAAAGATTTGAATTACTTCTCGCATTTCAATAAAATAGCTGTTTTAAAAGAAAAACATTTAAATCAAGGTTCTCGTGAAACATTCAAGGAGATTTCCAAGTTTTCAAGGTTTTCAAGGTCGCTGAACACCCTGTAAAAAAAGCGTGACTTAGTTTTTGAATAGCCCCATATGCATAACTTTATTAAATCCTTAAACTTCTCCAAACAGCCACCAGAGGAAGATAATTCACTAATAAAGCTTCAATAATAAAGCTACTTTCACAAATGAATAATAATTTTTATTCGATTTTATATTGCAACAATAAAAATATCAAGCACGTTTTCGAAAGAATTCCCCGCCTTTAAAAACAATTCCTTTACACTTCCGGGTTTCACAGGTTTGGTAGACACCCTGAAAACCCTGAGGAGAAAAAGGGAATACAGAGAATTTAATTATTATCACTTCACCAATTAAAATAAATAAATATTATATATATATATATATATATATATATACATATGATTGAAATAAAACCTTCATAATGTATATACAGTTCCGAATTGAAAAATTGAAGTAAATTTAAATGGTGCTTTAGAATCTAATGATTTTAATGGCTGACGCATATTGTTTAACAATTGAAACACCTGTTTCTAGGCATTAAATTTGAAAATCGTTCGCGAACGGTTAAATTACCTGTCAGTCGATAAATTATCCAAATACGATAATAATTATCAACTCCTACATGCACGTCATTATCGGATTCAAATGTGTGGTACAATAAACGTAGTGAATATATCACCGGAAAGTGTAGCTGGTAATGAATTTTACAATCCAGAAAATTTATTCGTCATAGAGCTTTCTTTGCCGATGTTATTATTATTTCTTTAATCGTCATATTTAAATAATAGAATACTTGATTATTTTTACCACTCAGTCAGGGTGGTCTAAACTCTAAAAGGGAGGAGGGATAAGTTGATCCCAACTCAACTTCAACTCTCCCTTCCCATTTTCCAGACGAAATTTTCAGTACGACTAGCACGAGAACTATTAGAAATCACTGCTGACTTTGAACCACGATAACTTGGTCAAAAATACAACTGGACCTTTTTTAAAAGTTAGAAAGCTTACGAAATTCTGTGTTTAACAACCTCTAGTCGAGTTTTTTTTATTGTTTCAAAATGATAAATCACGTGAGAAGTTAAAAAAAAAAAGAAATTCAAGAATTTCTCGAATTCTGTACCTCGACTTCAACTTGTGGCATGACCTAGGAAAGTTGTAGAATAAATAGGAAATTCATACCACGCGATCTTTAAAATATTGTCTTCAATTTAAGCCAATAAAACTTAAAAGATCTTGAAGTATTGTCTAAAAATGACTACAAAAATATCCAAGCGTGTCTGCGTTGATTTGTAGTTGGCGATCGCCGCTGTCAGCAACGATAACGGGATTCCCGAGAATTCCCCGGATTTTTTATTTCGACTTCAACTTGTGCTATGACTTAGGAAATTTGTATAAAATATCTGAAATTCACACCACGCAATCTTTAAAATGTTATCTTAAATTAAAGTCAACAAAACTTATAAAATCATTATGGGTTCCCGAGGAATGGCAAAAATGTCAAAGCGTATCTGCGTCGAGTTTCAGTCAGCGATCAACGCTGTCTGTTGAACTGGACGCAGCACCGCTGAGACATTTTTAGTAATTTCTCGGGAAACCATAAAAAGTTTATCAGTTTCATTAGCTTAAGTCAACGATAAGATTTCAATGATTCGTCGCGTAAATTTCAAATTTTCCTAGGCCATACCACGAGTTGAAGTCCAGGTACAAAGTTCGAGAAATTCTCAAATTTTGTTTAAACCT
The DNA here is from genome assembly GCA_011634705.1 of Andricus grossulariae. Classification (NCBI taxonomy): domain Eukaryota; kingdom Metazoa; phylum Arthropoda; class Insecta; order Hymenoptera; family Cynipidae; genus Andricus; species Andricus grossulariae. The sequence continues at coordinate 4,090 of JAABKJ010006419.1, forward strand.
CTCACGTCATGTATCCTCTTGGAAAAGTCAAGTATATCCTGACTAGGGCTCACCAGATACGAAATTTCAGAAGCCTTCCAATTATTTTTTCCACATTTCTTACTCTTCTTTTGATCGAGGTATCATTGTTCAAAGTAGTAGTGTTTTTTAATAGTATTCGCGCTAGTCGCACAGACAATTGTCGACGGTCCTGTATGATCGAATGATGAACAAACGGCTCGCTTGCCTCGCAAGATTGAGCGCGCCTAGGGTGCGCGTTTGTTAGGATCTCGTGCTTCGCACAGGATAATGTATTTGCCTTGCTCTACGCGCTTGGTCCTCATACTTCCCCCACATTTTTGCACAGACCTTTCAAAATTTAAGATCGCAGCATCCGCAACTGTAATTTTTTCATTGTGAAATCTCTTTTCATAAAGCTCCTACGGCTTTAACGAACACATTCTCATCGCGTATCTCGTGCTTTGCACTCGATTTTCACAAAAATGCGCATTTTTCTACATTATGTTCAACTCTATTATATAAAATGTACACTTATCTCCCAACTCTGTGTCGGCCTCTGGTCTTGTTGGCACATAATCGGACGCTTTTTTTTGTGTCAACACTCAGGACCGCATATATAGTCTCTGAACTTGACACTGTATGGCGCAGTAGCGCCCAGAGAGGCGCTGATGTAAACAACTTCTGATATAGCACTGACCATCCGAGCGTCAAGGCCGTCGAGGGACGCTCAGGGGGGAGACAGAAGCTGTCAAGTGTGAAGCCGGCAGAAGATCAGGCGGAGCAGAATCGGAAGATGAGTGTATTTTATATTCATTTATGTACTTCGGTCCTATCAAAAAATGATCAATAACAAATTTGTAGATCTCTTTTGGTTAAATAACACCTGGTCTATTAAGAAATAAAATTAATTGATTATCTTACATAGTTTGACCACAAAATAGAATTTTTTATTTTTCATTTTTTGTGTGGTTAAAACCAGAACCGTTGGTCAAAAATGCTGATTAACGAACTTAATCTTTCTTTCTGGTCCCTGAAACCGTGTGCTGAATGACAACCCACTCCGATTAGCCTTTCAAACGTTATCCAGTATAAAAACGAAAACGACAACAACGACGACAAACAGACACAATCGTAAAAACTGTTTTTCAGATGTACGGGTATCTCGAAACGTGGAAATTTAAAGAAATTCGCAATAGTAAGTTTTCACATAAAACTAATATCATAGATTTTCATTATAATGAGAATGTAAAAAGTCGCATATTTTATGGTCAGTGGCCGATTTACCGAACAGGCAACGTAAGCAGCTGTCTAGGGCGACAAAATTGCGAACGTTTTGATTGCAAATAAAAATGTTTAATCATAATTTGTTATCAATAATATTATTTGATAACAAAGGAACGGCATATTGATCCTATCATCTTGTTAATATTGTCCGCTGCTGCTGTAATGTCTAGTGCTCTTAATTATGAGATTTCACGCGTATTTAAAGCTTAATTTTTTTAATTTAGTGCTGAAAATAGTAAAGTATCGTACTTATTGAACTAACGTTAAAAACGATGCATGTCGGCTAACGAGGTTCGTTGACGACTAACTTTGCCGCATTAAAAATTCATCACTGGAAAAATTTAGCGGATTAGAAAATTCATCTCGGGAAAAATTTTCTGGTGGTCAATAATTTACCTTTAAAAACTCAAGGTGTTTGATTGATTTCAAGAATATAAATTGGTAGAATTATTTAATCTCCTGATTAATTTTTGAAATTAAGAATATTAATACTTTCACAAATATTTCTTTTCTTTTCTTTGAAAGTTAAAAAAATAATGTAGAATACTTTAAATATATAAGACTAACTTGAAATGAGTTAGCCAAATTTTATAAATGAACATATTCATTTTTATTTTTACATTTACATTTATATTTCAAACTCATCCGCAAGTTTTTCTCCGCCTACAGGCGAATTATAATCATCATTTAACGCACCAGGTCCTTCATCTTCATCGTTGAAAATAAGGTTGTCATCGGAACCTTCATCATTCAAGGCACTAGCCCCATCAGCTTCATCATTTAAAGTACCAAAGCTATCAGCTTCATCATTTAAAGTACCAAAGCTATCAGCTTCATCATTTAAAGCACCAGGTCCATCATTTTCATCATTTAAAATTCCAGCTCCATCCATTTCATCATTTAAAGCACCAGGTCCATCATCATTGTCACTTAAAACACCCAGACCATCATTTTCGTCATTTAGAACATCATCTCCATAAACTTCATCATTGAACTTCATATTAACATTTTCATTCAAATTCCCATTCACATTTGTGTTGGCAGCTTGCGAAACTTTGACAGGTTTTGATTTTTTAATTTTTCTATTTTTATTATTTTTCTCCCGACGACGAGGTTTTTTTTTTATGGACGGTGCTTCTGATTTTTGAGAATTATTATCTTCATTGTTGGAATTATAATCTTCTTTATTGGAATTATAATTGATGTTCACATTACTATTTGAATTTAAATCACCATTATCATTGGGACGTCGCTTTTTTGGGCCAAGGCTTCGACGCGCGTTTTTCAGTACGTTATCGGATTCAATTGTGTCAGTGCATTGATCAACTGATTGTCCTAATACCAATGATTGCAGAATACATTTTCTTTTGGGATTCTGAAATGTGATAATTTTAAAATAATTCAAGCTTGTCATGTTGGATACAATGTAGAGGTATGAAAATTATTCAGCTGTGTGATTACGATTCTTTTCTCTCAAATTTCCCATTCTGGGTTTCAATTCCACAATTTTTCATGCATTCACTCACAGTTATATATTTTGCTCTGAGCAAAATTAAAAAACAGTGACTGCGAAATGTAAAATATAAAATGTGGAATGTAAGATAAAAGAATCTTCATCGACCCCCAGGGCTGTAACTAATGAAACGCTAAAGCAATATTTCGAAATTGTTAAATTGTGTGAAGGTTAGCTTTCAAGTATTCAGTTTGATACGTTTCTAATTATACCTAATCCATTCTAAATGCTTCTGTTGAATTTTCTCCACCTGATCTCTAATCAAAAACGAGTTAATTTTGAATGTATGGAAATCAAGTTTTCAATTTTAACTTCTTATTATTATATGAGCAATATAAGAAGCTTACACACTGGAGACCCGCTTTACCGGACGTTTCGGGGGTACCCTCAATGGCCTTCCCGGTAAATCGTGACTCTCCAAACCGTTCTTCTTCTTCTTCTTCTTCTTCTTCTTCTTCTCGCATATGGCTCCTTATAGTGCCGAATCGTAAACATCGCAACTCCGCTGACCTTGCAAGTGCCTTTCTCGCCCTCTTGGATCACCTTATCCGGCAAAGCGGGACTCCAGTGTAATTGGGATTGTATAAATGTATAATTTTAATGGTTTTTAATTTGAAATTGAATAATAATAATTAACGCTGAAAATTGAAAGTTTTTAAGCTTATCAATTAAGATCAAAGTCTTTGATTCAACAACTCGAAGTCCGTCTGGCCCATTTGATTTTTTATTTTCTTTGAATAATGTAATTTCATTAATTTCGTATTTATAATATAATAGAGAACATGGCTCTAGTGCCGTGTCTAATAACGAATAAGGGTTCGACACTATTCTCAATTATATTATACACTAAATATTGAAATTACATTATTTAATCAAAATACAAACTTCAGTCGTCCAGGCTGACGTGCGCTAATATATTTTTTCTTGAATCCGAAAATTTCAGCGAGATTCGAGTTCAGTTTAAAAATAAGAAGACGGACAAAAATACATGGTAAATAAAAATAATGGTAAATAGTCGTAATTTTTATTTTAAATTGGTAATTTTGAGCACTTATATTTAAAATCATTTAATTTATGTAGAATTTTAAAATTCAAAATTATTCTTTTTTGCCTAGTTTAAAAATATTGTTTAATTTTGTGCACTAAATTTTAAATTGATTAGTTTTGAACTTTGAAAAAAACAACGAAAAATTAATGCTGGGGCTCACGTCAAAATGTTTATTAGTTTTTCGGATATTTTACCATTGATGCCCTTTTTTCTTCTAAAGTTGCATGTTGGTCCTCCTGATCTAACATTTGAAAAGCTAATATATCGCTAATTCGACGAACATTGCCCATTATCCTACGAAGTAAATGGTTAGTTGGATTATCGCGTGGATCTGTAATCCCATTAAACCTTCCCGGTGGACCGATAGTTCGGGCAGTACATAATTGCACGAGCACCTGCAAATTGAGAAAAACTAGATAAACAAAGATAGGTTTTATTTTAATTTTCTTCTGATTTATCATTTTGCCTAAATTATTTTTCTACACTATTTTTTCTTCTTCGATTTGTACACCCTTTCAATATTTCCCTATTCCTAAATGTTTTTATTTTCAATAAATAACATCACAGAAATATGTGGACCTTCATATGATTTTTGAATATAATATTAATCTAATGCATACCAATATAAAATAGTTGACTATGCTATATATTTAGATATTTTCAAATCCAAACATGTACCATTTTCCAAGAAGTAGACTTTTCCAATAAAATAATTGAAAATTTAATTACCGATAAACCGACTAGTGTAGAAAATATCCAGGGCCCTGCCATGATTCTTCTTGATCGGAATACACTTTTCGTTTACCTTTCACGAAGGAACTATGTTATTAATATAGCGTTTCAAGTCTACACGCTAAGATTAAATCAGTATACGAGTTTCTGCAATTCCAATTAAGTTTTGGTAAGAAGTGGCTGAGTATTAACATGATAAAAGAGATTTAATTTTAATTTCTATTACGGGGTGCACAAACGACTTGCAGTATAGAAGCTTGAATCATAAAATTTTTATATGAAATATTCTAATCAAATGTGTAAACACGGAGAATACATACATTTTTATCAGCTGCATTTATTATTCCTTATCAGTTTTTATTCCACCTGGTTCTTATTGTGATTGAATCTTGACCTGTCCTATCTTCTCTTCCTTAATTATTATTTTCTGTTTTTTACCATTTATTTTATCAGTAATTTCATATTCTGATTGTTTAGTCTGTGATTTGATTTTTAATAAATTATTATTGGTGATGCACAATTATTTTGTAGCCTTATTACACCTATTTACATAGTAGACTTCTTTTCTTCATTTTTTTACTCACATGTACATACTTTTTGGATATTTTCACACAGAAAATCCACCCTTATAAAGTAATAAGCATCCCCTAATCTGCTGTCAGATTTTTCGTAGAAGCGCTCACATTTGCATCGATTTTTAACCAAGGGTAAACTCAGCATCGGCGTGAAAACTCCCACTAGACAGTAGTTAGACGAAGTGAGAATCGCAAGTGGTCACCCATCCAAGCGCTAACTGTGCCAGTCCGTATTTCACGACCTAGACCTAGACTCTAAGATTGGAGAATCACTGCGTAGCTACTGCCGTCAGTTAATTTCTTGTCTTACTTTATATATAGTTTCGAGATGTTTTTCAATTTTAAATATTCAATTCTACAGATAATCTGTCCTTGTTTCAATATTTTCTTATTGTGAAAGACTTTTTTCTGTTTCCTACTATCATATTTATTGATAGTTACATCATTTTTTAAATCTAAATTAACTATTATTTCTTTTTTTTTTTTAATCAGTTTTGAGGATCTTGATAAATGGTCATGATACTACATACCTTTGAATGCGCCATTAATTTAATTGTTATTTTATTTCTATTGCTATTACTGTATTTATCTTTCCTATCCTTTTCTGAGTTATAAGTTAATCAGGATGAAATTTCAATCTCTGTAATTTAATTATCCACAAAAAATCAGAAGTTTCTGAAAATTCTGACAATGTTGACCCTTCCAAACCCAAAAGCGTTATTTATTTTTTGAACAACCCTATAAAGAAAACTTTGTGATGGTAGGGAATTTCGAAAAATTATAAATTCGTTTAATTAAACATTGGTCAATTGAAGAATTCCTAAAGATTTCTAACAATATTCATTACATTTTTTTTTCACTTTATATTACTTAAAAATGGGTAATGAGGTGGCAAGGATATAAGATATAATCGTTGACTTGAGACGAACCGATTGATCTGTGCATTAATACATTTTATTGAAGAGCAAGAAGTTATGATCATTTATAATATTTAAAACATCATTTTCTTACATTGAAACTTTTTTCATTAACATAATTTAAATTTAATGCAAAATTAGAAAAAATTCCTTTATTCGAGACAAGTCGATTGATATAAATATTAGGTCGTGGCTACGTGTACCGAAATGGCGGTACAAATACCTGTCTTTTTTCGGTACAAATAAGGGGAGCTGGAAAAGGAACTACTTATACCAAAATTTCAGAACGCATAGCTGGATTTTTTCGGTACACGTGGACACTTCCTAAATACTAATACATTTGATTGAAGTGTAAGGAAGTTATTGTCACTTATGATATTTAAAACAATTGGTTTTTTTATAGTACAATTTTTTCCATTCACATAATTCGTAGTAGATACTAAAATAGAACAGATTTCTTGATTTGAGACGAATTGATTGACCTACATATCAATACATGTTTTTGAAGAGTGAGGAAGTTATGGTCATTATTAATATTTCAAAAATTGTTTTTTTATGGTGGAACTTTTTTCATCAACATAATTGAAAGTATATTCATCAATTGAAAAAATTCCTTGATTCAAGACGAATCGATTGACCTATAATATTAAAACGTTTTATTGAAGGGTAAGAAAGTTATGATCCTTCATAATACTTGAAAAATCTGTTTTTTTTTACAGAAAAACATTTTTCATTGCCATAATTTAAAGTTTATGCAAAAATAAAAAAACACCTTGATTTGAGACAAATCGGTGGACATAAATACTAATACATTTGATTGAAGAGTAAGGAATTTAGAGTCCATTATAATATTTGAAAACTCGGTTTTTTATAGTAAAACTTGTTTCATTTACGTAATTCAAAGCTGATGCAACAACAGAAAAGATTCCTTGAATCAAGACAAATCGATTAACCTAAATATTGTTATATTTTGTTCGAGCGTGAGGAATTAATCGTAATTAATAATATTTAACAAATCGGTGTTATACGGTAAATTTTTTTAAATTAATATGATTTAAAGTTGATGAAAGAATAGAGAAATCACCCTTGATTCAAAACGAATCGATTGACCTAAATATTATTACATTTTTTTGGAGAGTAAGGAATTTATGGTGATTAATATTATTTAAAAAATCGGCGTTTCACGGTGACAATTTTTTTATTAATATAATTTAAAGTTGATGCATGAATAGAAGAAACACTTTGATTGGAGCCGAATTGATCGCATTCTTGTATTTTTATTCCTCTATGAGCTAGTAAGTATTTTTAATAATTAATCATAATGAGGGAGCACAGTTCTCACCAAATAAGCACTATACAATGTATAAATACAAACACAATGTAAACGCCCGAGATCGAATTAACAGTATATATTCAGCTGAATCTAAATTTCTCTGAAATAAAAATTGGGAAAACTTTGTAAACTATGTTGATTATGTTTAAATCAAATCACAAAAAATCAAAACAAAATCATTTTATTATTGTTTAAAATTCTTCTCACAATGCAAATACAATTTTATTAATAATCAATTATATCCTGAATCGGATCACATCATTGAACGAATTACTTTCAAAATTTCACTTCTTTGAACCTTAACCTGAAAAGTAGCATAAGGATTATCAGCTGCCGATTCTTTTCGAGGATTTCCATCATTTCCTAGCATTCGTCTAGATGGAACTTTTTTAATTTGACTTTGTCCTTTGTGCACAACATTTTTAATTGCAGACATCATATCTGCGACAATATCTCTCGTCAAAATTTCTCGGTCTACAGGTGGACGTTCAGGATCATCCATTATTAAACACTTTCGAGTAATTTTTTCAAGTTTATCCCCAATTTCAGAAATTGGAACGGTTGTGAGTCCTCTTCTTGTTGGTGAAACTAGAGGCATAATTGCTTGCTTCAATTGCTGCTGAGTAACCCGCGATAATTTATTTGGATCTTGCATTAAATTTTCTTGAATTATTTGCCATAAACGTTGGGCTACCTCTTCGGAATTTACGTTTAAAACGACGTTCACATTTTTATTTGTATTGATGTTCTGAAAAAGGACCAAATTGGAAAATTGGGGGAGTTGGAAAAGGGGATGCACTCTCGAACTTTCGAGACGACTAGTCAAACTTATGAAAAATATTTGACTACTTATCCCGAATTTCGGGACGAGACACATCGGAAAATTGAATGATAAATTTGTTGAGGATAAAAATTAACTTGAGCAGCTCTAATAAATATTTTGTCAAAAACCCCAAAAAATGTATAAAAGTGGCAGCTTATTTACAATAGAAATAAAACCATTCTTGCACTTTTTTGTATTTAAACTAAAGAAACAAATTAATTAAGAAATAAAAAAATCAATTTAGATACATAATGTTTCTAAAGAAATTTGTTTTTTACCTTTGCTGATTCTTTTGAAGAAGCTTCTTCGGCCGAAGAACTGGAAGGCTGATTATTTTTTAATTGTCTATAATATGGCATGAATTGGCCATAGTTTTCCTGAGAATTTAGCCACTGAAAAATAAATTACTTATTTTCTACATTATATCTACTTATTAGCGATTTCCTTTCGTTCATACTTTCATTGCTTGCTTTTCTCCATTTTATTTATTTGTTTGCGATTCTCAACATTATTTTTAATAAATATATCATAATTTTTTTCAATTGATCAACAAGTGTTTTGTAAGTCCAGTAGCTAACAATTCAGTGACAGCTTTCAGTTTCAAACGATATAAAAATAATATTTTTTCCAAAGAGTCAAGTTTGAAGATCACGTACTCCACTAAATCAAATTATTTGACTTTATTTAAATGAATATCGCTAATCTCAATTTTGAAATAATGTCTTACGTGTATGCATCCTAGGATCAGCGTGATGCGAAAAATAAACACAGCCATTATGACAGGTGTAACTCAATGAATCGAAACCTTTATTTAAAATAACAATATGTTTTACGTGCTCTTATATACGATAATTCACCGTGCATCGAATAAAATCTTTATCATTTTCGCATCAAGTTTAGTTTTCCAATCGTCAGCAAGCACCATTTTCAACCAACGATATCAGGTTAAGAATTAATATTGGTATATTGGTTCATTAAAAAATATTCTATCGAGAATTCAGTAATAAATGTAGGTTTATCTGTAGACAAATTATACATGAATTTCCAATTAATATGAAGGAACAAACATTTTTCGTTTCAAGCACGAATATTGGTAGATTAAGAAATCAACAGAGTTGAATTTAATGAATGTATAAGATGGAGTAAATATAATAAAAAGTTATTCTCTGAAGTTTGAAATTATCTGTATACTTGGAGAAAAACTGATTGGATTGAAAGATTCAGAGAAGATTAGATTAAAAAGCGTAACTGTGATGCTAAATGATACTTTAATTGAGTTTCAAAAAAATTATATAAGTAACATAATTTCAAACTAAAACTACTTATGTCACAAATTAGATAAAATCGAGCATCAGTGAAAAATTTGCCTACAAACATCGTTTTATTTGTTACTTATTCTGATGAGTATTAGCGCACTTCGCGGGAGAGTGATAGGTAATATCTCGGATTTTGTTTTACTTTTGGCTATGCATAGTGTTTGGAGTACTAAATGATTGTGCCAAGTTGTAGTTTGAAATTGTTTGAACTTTTAATCTCGCTCACGCTCGGCCGTAAAAAGACTTCGCTGATTAGGTACGCACACGATACTTTATGTAATAACAGTATGGTTTTCGAGTTTTCTCATGAAATTACGTCTCACGTTTGATATTAGTTTAAAGGGACAAGTATCGCGCAGAACAGTCCGCGTGGAGTGCAGTGGCAAATGCGCATGTGTACACGCCGTCAAAGTGCACTTTACCTGCCTGCTCCTTGACTAGATATGCAACTTTCCTATGACATGCATTATCATAAATCAATATTTTATAAGTTATCAAACAGAATCGATTTTTGTATATAAAAATAAGTATTTCAATATTCCAGAGCACGAGGACGTCATTTCTCCTTATCCGATCGAGCAGAAACTTTACATCAATATTTTTTTTTATTATACAGAACCAATCTGAGGGGTGCTGGAAAAATAATTCCAACTTGGAAAGAAGTGCCACCCTAGTACCACCCCATGCGACATGGATCGAAAACTTAAAAGGCAGTTTTCTCAAAAACAAATAATAATGGCATAGCCAAAATTTCTTATGCACTTTAAGACATACATCGAAGCGTGTTTGTAATTTGTTTGAAAAAATATTTCGCAAAAGAACAGGAAAAAAAATGACAAATAAATTTTGTTTTTGAATCATTACTTTGAATCAAGTAATTTTGCTTTGGTTCAAGACTTTTTCCCTCAGTATAGCAAATTTACTCGTGAATTTTTGGTAACTTTTTCAAATCTGTACATGTCTAGAGTTATAAATAATAAAAAAAGTTAATGGAACTTCAATAGTTAATGTCTATTCTATTTTATTTTCTACCATCATCCTCACAACCAAAATTCGCGTTGATTGACCATCCATGTAGCCATTTTTCCAGATAACGTCCGACAGGCCAAGCTCAGTCAGTGTACGGCGCGGAGTTTCACGCCGTGTCGCGCCATCGAAACTTTGATAATTCATTACACAAAAACATCAAGAAAAACATTTACCAAACTTTTGGGATAGGTTAAATAGATTTCAAATTTTATTATTATTATTATTTGCAACTCCATTATCTTCCTACGGTAACAGTTTACTTTATGCAGTTACATTAAAAATTTTCTCAAGTTAAAATTTTTAGAAACTTATTTTATATTAAAATATTTAAGCTAAAATTTATTCAATTATGTGTTTGAATACTAAATTATCTGACGAGCAGAAAGGTCCTGAACATGATTCAATAGGTAAATCGTAGGACTAAATCAAATGAGATTCTTATGGCTAATAAGCACAAATAAAATAATCAGACGCTACAGTGTAAATGTGATTTAATCACGATAATCAGTAAACAGTAAAATAAACTTTTTAAAATTTTTCGTTCCTCATTTAAACTATTCCATTATTGATTCTTCTCATTCCTATAATCTTCTTGTAATTAATTTATACAGCCCTAAACAGATTAATTTTTCACTATTTCACATTTATAATTTAAAGAAAATGACAAAAACAATCGAATACGCCAGTGATGAAAAATAACTATGAAGCACAAAAAAAAGCTATATTATTAGGTTTAATTACTGTGCTAAATGGTGATTGCTGAGAATCTGCAATCCGCTTCAAGGAGCTTTGTGATAAACCTCATCACATCTGAGGAGAAATGTCCATCAATCACTGCCAAAGAGGTAAAGAAAGCACTCAGGGATACGAAAACCTTTTCCGCTGCAGTACCAGATGGCATCAAGAACTTCTGTTGGAAGAAGTTTACTTCTACAAACTAACATCTGGCCCGCATCTTCACTTCATATTTAAAGTCGGAGACGCCCATTCCGCAGTGGCTGGTGTTAGAACGCACTATACTACTACCGCAGAAAATCGTCTTGTCTAACCCAGAAAACTGCAGGTCAATAGCTTGTTTGAACACGCTGCATAAGATCTTTACACCTATCCTAAATGACAGAATTGTTCCCAGAATTAGGCCTATGTGGAGAGAGATGTACGAACAATGTGGCTCGAAAAAAGGTGTCATAGGCTGCCAAGAGAAGCTGCGACACCATGAACCATCTACTATTTTGCATCACACTTCTGCCACTATCTCTTACACTACGGAATTCTCCTGGGTACCTCTGCGGCAACAAAAATCATCACGAGCATTAGGTCACTCATGTATGGTATAGTATGACCTAAAGGTCTATGCTTTTAGTTCAAGGAAACTTCAGAGTGCTTTAAATATCGTCGAGGGGTACACAGGAAATATTGGTACGGAATTTAAATTGGACAAGTGTGGTAAGATTAGCCTGAAGCGAGGACGAATTACTGCCGTTCCCGAGACGCTGGGCTTGTGAATATGAGTGTTATTAGACACCTTGATACTGAAGAGACCTATAGATACCTATGCACGCTTGAGAGCCGCATTCAGGACATAACATCAGTGAAGGAGTTTCTCCAGAGCAGATACAAGCATCTTATTCGACAGATTTGGTCTTGTAATCTGTTGGCCTTGAAAAAAGTAGCTGCGACTAATACGCTTGCCGTCTCTGTTCTACTCTACTTTTTTCGAGTAGTTCAATGTATGAAGCACGAGATTGCGGCCCTCGATATTGCCACGCGTATGATTATGCATATTCAGAAGAGCTTGCATATCAGTTCGTCCGTTCTGCGATTATACATCTCACGCAGTCAAGGCGGACACGGACTTCTGAATCTACAATGTCTTCATAACCGAATTGTTTTAAGTACAGCTTACATCGTTGCAAATGGCAGATATCGTCTCCTAAAAATGGTCTGGAAACACGAGATAATTGGCAAAGGCACGTTCCTTTACAAAGCCCCGGAGCAGGCAACCGAGACCCCTGGCCTGAATTTTAACATCAGAAGTGAGGAAAGTGCATTACTTCATCTAGATGCCTTATTCCTAAAAGCCCAAGTAAAGAAAGCAGAGGTTGAAAAATTTTCGCCAACAGCTATTCAGTATGAAAATGCACGAAAACTTGCACAGAAATATAGAACATCAGCCCCTGTCGAAAGAGCAATCTTGTGCCTTCCTCAGATCATCAGGACTTGATTCAGTTACAGAGAGTTTCATTTTTGCGCGAACGGTGCAATTTCCACCTTGGTAAACATTTTAAGTATGCATGTTACTTCAAGAAGTTCTCAGCAATAGGTGCAGGGCATGGCATTAACATTCTGCGTACCTAGAATACATACTATCCAGGTGTCCCTATCATGCAGGAACTGCGTATCTCTACAGACACTCTTAGGACCACATTGGTTCTGTGGAGATTTGTAAGTCCGCGCCCGCCTTGAATGCGTAGGATATAGCACTGTGACGGTAAGCATGTAAATCTAAGGGTATCTTGTTTAACGTCGACAGATTGGAAGGCCAAATCTGTCGTTGAAGACGCTTGTATCTGCATCATAGAGCATCCTTTATAAATGTTACATCCTGAATGCGGATCTCTGGCACGCCCAGTTATTGGTAGGTCTCTCCGATGCCAAATTTTTGTATACAGCTTCTGTCACAAGCTCAGCGTCCTAGGAAATTCCAGCAAGTTCTCGCTTTAAATGAATCTTGGCGCATTCTTCCAACCCAAACTCCATTCCAATCTCCCTTGTGTACTCTTCGACTTGAAGATTTGTGTATGGCTCATTCACACTTTTTTTAAGAGAAATGCTTTTACGAATAGTCGACATAGGTTGACTGTGACCGCAGAAATCAAATCGAACAGCCCAGCAATGTAACTTCTTTTTTGGCATAAAATTTCAGGGATTTCGAAAACTGATAATGGTAATGTTTAACGTTTAATTCACAATGATTAAACTGGTTAATAGCTCACATTGCCGATAAAAAGATTCACTAGGATATCGAATTATACAATTAGTAATAATATATTGCTTAGTGACTTGAATTTTCAAAAAATAATTCCAAATACATTTAATTATTGTGAGCCAATACATTTATTTTTAAATTTGAATAATGTTGAGAAGGTACACAATCGCGTTCTTTTAATAAACTCCAGTAATTGCTACGCTTTTTATTTCTACATCCCGCTCTTAATTCTTATCTATATACAGCCCTGAATGAATTTTTATATTTTCACTAAAAAATTAGTAGTTTTCCGTTATCGAATTTGTTATTTTCGACGAATCTTCAGTGGCTCACTTTTCTCTAATTGAATTAGTATAATTTCCCTAGAAATTTGTGAAATTTCACTAATATAGATATAGAATGCAGTGAGAAACTATAACAGTTATTCCCAGATGAAAGACATGTTCAGAACGCCATTATTGAGCGAGTAACATGAAATTTAATAAATTAAAAAAATAGTATTTTGTAATTTAGTGAAATGAAACAAAATTTTCAAATAAAGTAATAGATATTTCATTTTGAATTAGGAAAACAAGATTCAACAAATGCAACAAATAAAGTTGGATACAAAAGACGAATATTATTAAATAGCCTTCAAATCACGCTTGTATTTGTTGTGACAGTTGAAGACAGTAAAATTTCATCAACTAAAGTTTGTAATTTTGTGTATAAAATATCGTAAAGATAATAATTAAGAGATGGTATTTTGTCGACCAGGGTGAAGAGATTTGAGAAAAAGATGGATATTTTGCAGATTACTGGTCCGAAATCAATTTATTACGTTATTCTGAGAGATCCCTCAGTACAAGAGCATAACGTTTCGGCAACACATCGGTTGCCCTTTTCAAATATAAAAGACGGGTATTTTGAGCCTAGAGTATAAAATATGTTTGATAAAGGAAGTGAAGTCTGTGATAGAAATTATAGTTTTTCAATTTGGTCACTGCCTTAACTCCAATATTTCATATCTTTGACAAGTAAACGTTTGTACCCTTGGTTCAGGATACAAGCAGGAATGTAGCCTTCATCCCTACATCGAAGCAAAAATCGAAGTTGGTTCTTTAGTCTGGTTTCTTGAGAATTGAAAAATGAAGTAGCAATATTGGTATCGAGTAAGTCAATGAGTTTTTCTTTGAGATTATTTAAACTGAGTTGTACATTATTTATTTCTATGTTGAAAGATTTGATAGCTAGGTTCAACATTCTGACATTGTATAGGTGTTGCTTGCCCTGATCTTGTTTGCCGAGTTGAGAGAACTCTTTAGAACCACTCTGATTCTTGTGGTGAAGGAATTCGTTATGCTTTACTTAACTATCGTATCCTGAATACCCTCATATTAGAGAATGCCCAGGTAATTATATGACTTACCTTCAGCCAATACATCCATGTCATTCTCGAAATAGTTCTCTAGCTCTGCGGTCCCTAATTCTTCTCTGGTTAAATTCACTATTCAGAATTTATCTTGTTCGAACACCATGTGGATATCATTGGAAAAATGCTTTGTGACATTAATCACTTGATGCAATTTGCGGTCTGAACTAACGTATAACTTCACGTCATCCATGTATTGAAGATGGGTCAGTAGATTATCATCCTCACTATCATGTATTTTAAACCCATGAGACATACTATTTGGTATATTTCTCAATGGGTTCAACGCTAAACAGAACCATAATGCACTGAAGGAGTCTCCTTGAAAGATACCCGTCGTAATTCATATTGATCTAGTTATCCTTGGTTGTCCATAATCAAAATATTTATTTCTTGTACCCCAAAACATCATCGCACGATTCAGAAAGTCAATGATCTTCTGACAACACCTTGCCAACGCAGGATATACACGCGTCAGGTACGTGTACCAGAAATTGTGCACCATGTCCGGAGCTGTGATGTTAGTCAACTTCATTGTAAGGTTATTGCTTGCTCTTGCTTTCTTTAGTTGGAACCACGCAGCGTCTTAATTGCTTCTGTTCGTTTTTCTCCAAATGCCTGACCAGGCAATAGTCATGTCTTGTCTTTAGTGTCTGGCTGGTTATTTTACCTTACACTCAGTTCATGGTAGAACCTTCTTTCATTTGCCTGAAAGGATCGATTAAGTTGCCTTCTTGCACTGTTTTTCTTGTACCAACGCAGTCTAGCAGTTAGAATATCAAGTCTCTGTCGTTGGGAGTCTATAATCTCATCCATTATTGCTGGTGTCAATGTCTCGATGTATTGAGGATGGATGATTTTAGTAACATGGTGTATCAGCTTTCGGGTTCTATTTCCTTTCTTATATTGAGTCAATCTATCTAATTTGCACCTAACTTTGCTGACATTCATATCCAACCTGATCTTCCATGGTGGATCTCGATCCCTTCCTGGGGCAAAGACTGCATTTGTAGTCCTAGTTCTGCGTCCCAACGTTCTAACGGCTGCCACAGCTGCACAATACGCAAGAGTTTGCACCTCTAACGCAGTTAGTGTTGAGTTCAAATGCATAGGTAAAACCTTGCTGTTAAGGTGTTCTATTAGTGCACGCAGATCATTTGTGATGTTCGTCTTGGGCAGAGAATGCCTTTGTGTTGGTTCTACATGTCTGAACTCTCGTAAAGCATGACCAAAATTCCTTTCAAGGTGCTGTAATTTTTCTGGGATTTCGCTGTGTACGTCAACGTTATTATTGTCCGGGTGCGGTTCTAGTTAATGCGGTACTTGATGTTCATTATTCCTAGCACCTACGCCTTCAGCTTTAATCAGGTCTTGGCTGTCAAAATCTTACAGAGGGAGTTCACCAATAGGAAGCTATGGTTCCACTTGCATTTTTATGGCAACTATTTCAATAGTCAAAAGCAAGCTGTTTACAGATATTGCGCGTTGATGGTCTGCTAACCTCTGCTTATTTATTCTTGTAGCTAGATTCTGATAATTGGGTAAGAAGAGACGGTGACGCTCTCTCCTCACACTTTGCCCACTTCTTTCTGCCGAAAAAAGCTGCATAACATCTCTATTATGGTATGTCCATTTTAATGGCCTTCTTCGTTGTTGAACCACTGCTTCTGCCTCTGGTTGAATTAGGCCAGCTGCCTCTGGAGCATGTAGTGGTACTGGATCATTATCAGGTTGATCAGGAACATCAATTGCCCCTGCCTTATCGTGTGATGCAGCTTCCTCTAACCGATGTTTGTTATCGACGATTTTCCACGCCAAATAAACCTTCCGTTCAATCTCCATTGCTCGGTCTTTTGAGATAAGAAGATAAACCCTGATGTCTTTCACCTTAGCGATAAGTTATCTTACTGAAACGAGCCTCTGGTCACTCAATGCTTTAAAAATAAAGGACGATAGTCATCGGTGGCGCCTCATGACTGTATTTCGGATCCCTAGGATGATAATAATAATAATTTTTTAATTAGTTCAAAACGTAAATCAAACTATAAGAAACCAAGAAATAAAAAATAAAAATACGTAAATAATGATGAGAATAATTATTGAGAAATTTTCAATTATTTTTCTTTTGGTTTTTTAATGAGATTGTGTTTTCTAAAGAAGTAACAGTACAATAATAAAAGCATATATTGAAGTGTAATATGGTATTTATTTTAAACTTTTAGCAATATTTGCGAATGCCATTGGATGAACTGTACATTAGAATATATAAATATATATATATTTATTTGTTTATTCATTCTAATGTACAGTTCATCCAATGCCACTCGCAAATATTGCATATCCCAGCTTTTGCATATCCCAGCAAATCTCATTGTCCAACCCAGAGAATTACAGGCCAATGACCTGTTTGAACACACTGTATAAGATCTTTACAGCTCTCCTAAACAACAGGATTGTTCGGCTAATTGACAGGTGTGTCTGTACAGACGTTGCAGCCCATCAACGCGCTCTGTCAATGGCCTGGATTGACTACCGCAAAGCTTTAGATTCAACCTCTCTACTATCTCTCATACTATCTCTCTACTCTCTACTATCTCTCTAATATCTCATCTGGAAATTATCGCGTGACAACGAACAATGTCACCTTCCAGAGATGCATTTTTCAGGGCGATACCATGAGCCTTTCGCTTTTTAGCATCACATTTCTGCCTCTATCTCTCGCACTACGAAATTCTTCTGGATACCTCTGTGGCAACACTAACCAGCGCGAGTATAAGGTCACTCATGTATTTTATATTGATGACCTGAAGATCTATGTCTCTGGTAAAGGCAAACTTCAAACTGCCATAAATAACGTCAAGAAGTACACAGGAGAGATTGGGATGGACTTTGGATTGGATAAATGTGCCAAAATTCATCTGAAGAAAGGAA